>JBBPBX010008983.1:0-21205 GCA_038048925.1 Garcialebias charrua | reverse complement strand
ACACACAAACACACACACACACACACACACACACACAACCTCCCATTTTAAATCACTAATCAACATGACATGCATGGTTTTAGTCACACATAAAGTTTCCAGCTGATATTTGAACCTTCTTGGTCTCAAAAAAAGGATCAGTATGTCCAGGATTTATCTGGTGTAAAAAGCTAATAATTTTACAAACGTGTCACTTCAACTTTAAACTGGTTCAGTAAATATTTAGCAAAAATAACTTTGTAAATAACTGATTTGAAGTGAGGCTAACTTACTAATTTCCTACGTTTAAATTCTAGAAACCCAAAATGGAGCATCTCTCCCGATGCTTGTTCAATATTCCAGGTAGAAAAATCTAACAAAGTTAAAGGTCCACTGACATGATTTTTTTACTATTCATAAAATTGTTCAAAATAGATATATTTTATCATTTAAATATGTTCGTTTTTGCAAACAAAATGATAAATCACTTTAATTTTGCTTTAAAGGTGATTTTGAACTTCAAGCCGTGTTTAATCATGGGAAATCCGATTACACACGAACGCACCATCTGTGACGTAGTGAGAGGCAGAGGGCTCTGGTCTCTTTAATAGCGGACAATTTAAAACCCGATGAATTTATCAATCTATGTGAAGATTTGAGCTATTTGTCTTCATTTTGGGAAGCAGAAAATAGTTTGGGTGATGGAACAAGAAACAACAGGATCTAATTTAGGTCTGATGCTGTATCAGACTGACCTTCATGTCGAGCTACGCCCACCCGCGCACTGTGAAGCTATATTTATACTCGACGTGTCGCGCAGTGCGCCAGGGTGCGCGCGCCAAAAGTGACGCAATATCACCGTCCCGCCCCTGCGCATAGACTGCGCGCGTCGTTTTGTCGCGCACCTCCGAATTTTTTTAACTCCGCAAGGCTAGTGCGCGCGCCGTGGGCGCTACTGAATTGATTGACAGGTCGGGTGGGGACCTCACCCGACAGCCTTCACGCTCTTCACGCCAGAGCCTGCAGCTGTCTGCGCCACTGTGGTCGTGGAGATGGCGTCGCAACGCATGGAGGAATGTTTTGTATGTGACACAAATATATTAAATTCCCCTTCTTCATCCCTGATCTGGACTTTTCTTTTGTTTTTTGCCAAAAGTCAAGTGATCGCTTCCTCCTCCGCTGACTGCATTAAAACCGCAAGAAACAATAACTGTTGTTCTATTATGATTTGCTCCTCTAATAAAGATTACAGTTCAGCACGCGAGCGGAAAGCCATTTTTTTGTGGTTGTGTGACATCAAACAGTTCTTCTTCTACGGTAGATTTCTTCTTCTACACCCTTTCTTGCAACATATGCACAGGTTTTAGAGGGTACTATAATAATAATAATAATAATTAATTCAATTTATAACGCACTTTTCATTACTGAAAATCTCAAAGTGCTACACATATATTGAATGCTACACACATTCATAAACCGGTGGCGGCAGACTACCATGCAAGGTGCTTTCCAGTCCTACCGGGAGCAACTCAGGGTTAAGTGTCTTGCCCAAGGACACAACGACACATGGTGCGGGTCCCGGGAGTCGAACCGCCAACTTTCCGATCGGGAGACGACTGCCATTACCACTACACCACGGCCGCCCGTACTGGTCCATACAGGGTACTGCCACCTGCTGGTCCATAAAAGAACAGCACTTTGCCATGCGCCGCCGTGCGTCAACTATAAACACAGCCGGCGACACTGTAAATGCATGAAGCCGCACGGCTCAGTGCGCGCGCAGTGCGCGCGCTCCAGCCAGCGGACCAAAGTGCGAGCATAACGAGGCCTTAACAAGCCCAGAGCTCTGCCTTTCACTACGTCACAGATGGTGTGTTTGTGTGTAATCAGATTTCCCATAATTAAACACGGCTTGAAGTTCAAAATCACTTTTAAAGCAAAATTAAAGTGATTTATCATTTTGTTTGCAAAAACGAACATATTTAAATGATAAAATATATATATTTTGAGCAATTTTATGAAAATTAAAAAATCATGTCAGTGGGGCTTTAAGTCAGGTCCTCTGCATGGATTAAAATATATAAATAGTATTTTATCCAAAAGACTTTTGTCAGTCTGTGGAGCTGGAATAAACTTGGTCTTATAAACAGCACCTTCTCATAGTAGATCAGCAAGTTTGCTGACGTCGCAGTTTTTCAAAGTAAGACTGGACATGACACAAATCTATCAGCCGATAGATGGATGAGCCGTGGGTTTATTATTTACAATAAATTATTTTAGATTATTTTGCACCATGTGTGCAGCCCACAAGTGCAGGGGGAAGCTCCCTCCTGCAGCTGATCAGCTGATCTCCTTCTCTGCCAACAAACATTTCTCCTGCTGCAGCTTTGTGAAGGTTAACCCTTTGCTGTCCAGCTGCACCGATCGACTTTTGTCTTCCAACTTAAAATTCAAAGTATGTCACATTGTAAAATCGTCATAATCGCAAAATATAAAAGTGTTAACAGTTATTTTAAATTATTTTAGAACTTCTATGTTCAGTTGTTTCAGTGTAATTGATCAAGAAGCACATTTCTGCGCAATATCATTCCCCAATCCATAATGTAGCTCATCTGCGCATGCGCTAAAAGGAATACTTCCGGGTCGCACACCGCTGGATTAAGGAAAATGTACTGGTATAATTCCGTTTATGAATAAGAACTGTCTTAATTTACTTAGAAAAATATAGAATAGAATAGAATAGAATATATCTTTATTGGCATCGTCATTGCACCGGGGCACAAAAACATCGCAATTGACGCACACCCGTCCTTGAGATGGGGGCGAGTGCGCGCAGCTGCGGCAGTAATTAAACCGCGCCGCCACAATCTTAGATATGGAAAAAAAAGGAAGGTAACATGAGGTTAATCAGTGGTATTACAAAAAATATCTATCACATTTTGTCTTACAGGACACTATAAGATACATCAAAAAACTCTACCAGCAAGCAACAGTTATGACAAATCACATTTATGCATTTTGAGGTTGAGGCAGTGAGATTTCTGTCCATAAGCCATTTCCAGATAGCAACAGTTCTGCAGATGTAACCAGCCGGCCTCCGATAACGCTCACAGAAAAGTTCTCCGGGGGGTAGCAATAGTTAGTTAGCAGTTGTTGTCCTCAGTAAACACGTCTCAGGAGAAATTTGATATCCAGCCTTTCCAAGGCTGTTTAGGGAAGTCAGATAGGGATAACATAAATATTTTTCACTTCAGGCACAGTGTAATTTCTGCAACCTTGAGTCCTGCTGGGCAACTCTGATCCAAATATGATCCAATTCGGGACTTTTTCACTGATCCAAGCTATGACCCCTCAGATGTTGACCAGTTACAGCGTCCAGAGTCCCAAGCCGTGCGGGTGGTCTGCGACCCTCAGAGATTGTGCCCACATTCCGGATTAGCTCGTAAACAGCTGATTTATGGAGGTCACGGCGCGGATCAGACTTGGGTGCTCCGACATGGCATTAAGTCCTGCTGAAGTCTCCCTCATTTTTCGATAGGCCAGTAATAATAATAATAATAATAATGAATTCAAGGTCGGGTAGGGAAGGAGCGAAAAGAAAAAGCTGCTGCCTCGTCCAGTGCCGGAAGCTGTTAATGTAATGTTAATAATAATAATGAATTCAATTTATAACGCACTTTTCATTAATGAAAATCTCAAAGTGCTACAAGGAGCAACAGAATTAAATGTCAATAAAACAAATAATAAAACAATAAAAATCAATAACTGTATCAGCTAAGATAGGGAGTGGTGGCGCAGAGGTTAAGAAGGTGAGCTTGTGATCGGAAGGTCGCCGGTTCAAGCCCCGGTACCGACAACATCAAAGATGTGGGTGGGATAAGTGAAGCGGTCACACTTGTCTCCACCCTCATCTGCCCCACTCTGGGCCCTTGAGCAAGGCCCTTAACCCACACCATCTGCTCCCCCGGGAACCCTAGATATCAGCTCTCTGCTCCACACAGAGGGCTGTGGTTGCTCGGTGGTCTGTGGTTGTGTCAGGAAGGGCATCCGGCGTAAAAACAACTGCCAAATCTTCATGCGACTAGTTCGCTGTGGCGACCCCTAACGCAGGGAAAAAGCCGAAAGAAGAAAAAAAAAAAAAAAAAAATAACAGTATCAGCTAAGATCAAAAGTAGAATCATGAGGAGGTAGAGTATGCTCGGTTGAAAAGAAAGGTCTTCAAGCCGCTCTTAAAGTCAACCACAGACTGTGGGGCTCTTAGACAGTCAGGAAGAGAGTTCCACAGGCGGGGGGCAGCCACACTGAAAGCCCGGTCTCCCATGGTCCTTAATTTGGTTCTCGGAATGTGAAGGAGATTGCTGTTCTGTGACCGCAGCGAACGGGTGGATGAGTATGGAATGAGAATATCCTTCAGATAATCTGGTGAAGTTCCGTGTAAGCATTGATGTGTAATGAGAGCAGTTTTGTACTGAATTCTGTAGGCGACAGGAAGCCAATGAAGGTTATGGAGAATGGGCGTAATATGTTCAAATTTACGAACTCTCAACAAGATCCTTGCTGCACTGTTTTGAATATATTGAAGTTTCTGAAGGTTTTTGCCAGGGATTCCAATAAACAGGGAGTTGCAGTAGTCGAGCCTGGAGGAGACAAAAGCATGGACGAGCTTCTCAGCATCGGAAAAAGTTAGGGATGGGCGAAGTCTGGAGATGTTTCGAAGATGGAAGAAGCAAGTTTTAAACAGATGCTTAATGTGATTTTCAAATGTAAGATTGGAGTCCATTTTTATTCCAAGATTAGTAACAGAGGTGGAGAGGGGGATGTCTTGTCCAGAAAAGGAAAGTGTTGTTATAGGAGATGTTTGTACCTGGTGAGGGGTGCCAATCAGTATGGCCTCAGTCTTGGAGCAGTTTAATTGAAGAAAGTTCTGATTCATCCATGCCCTAATTGCCTCCAGGCAGGCAGAGAGGGCAGTGAGTGAAGATGGAGATGACAAGGTGGAAGATGAGGATGCTCCAGTCCTGATGTAAAGCTGTGTATCGTCGGCATAACAGTGAAAAGAAATGTTGAACTGATTAATAATTTGACCTAAAGGCAGCATGTAAAGGGAAAACAGCAGGGGCCCCAGAACCGACCCCTGAGGGACACCACAGGAGACACAGACTGTCTGGGACGTGGCGTTGCCAAGACTAACACATTCCAGCCTATTGGAGAGGAAAGATTTGAACCAGTCCAGGACGAGACCGACCTCCACATGAAGACGGTGGAGGAGGATACTATGGTCCACAGTGTCGAAGGCTGCAGTGAGGTCAAGGAGGACAAGGATGGAGGGAGAGCCAGTGTCAGCAGCCAAGAGGACATCATTGGTAACTCTCAGCAATGCAGTCTCTGTACTGTGAGCTGCCCTGAATCCAGACTGGAACTTCTCATACAGGGAGTGTTGTTGTAGGTGATCCTGCAGCTGAGCAGCAACAGCTTTTTCCAGCACTTTAGACAGAAAAGGGAGGTGTGAAATTGGGCGGTAATTAGAAAAAATGTCGGGATCCAAATTAGATTTTTTCAGAAGAGGCCTAATGATGGCGGTTTTTAGAGGCAGTGGAACATGACCAGATTGTAGAGACTGATTTATTATTTGAGTGATAAGTGGGCCTATTGCAGAATGATTGGTTTTTATGAGAGACGAGGGGAAAGGATCCAGGGCGCAGGATGAAGGCTTCATTTTCTTGATGATGGCCTCCACCTCACTCTGAACAACTTCGTCAAAGCTGTTTATGTTAATGTATGTGCTCTATCTTCAACGATTTTCATGTTGCTAATTCACGCCACTTGTATTTCCGTTAAAATCATTGACATATTTATGTCATTCTTACCAGCTTCACTACTGGGTGGCGCTGTTTCACCATGGAAATCAATAATTCTGTATCTTGCAGGATTTTTCTCCTTAAGCCCAGGCTGGGGTCAGGTCTAATGCATCATATATCCTCTAAATATGATTTGTAACGGAAACACAAGTGGTATCTACATAAAGATTGTCTGAGATGGAGCACGTACTTTTCAAAGTAAATTAAGACAGTTTTTATTCATAAACAATGGCAATCCGTGTGACCCAGAAGTACACTACGGATCGTGCTTCCGTAAAAGAGTGTGACTGCAACCTGTCACATGTCATGACAAAGATTACTGAATTTGAACTGAACTTGAACTTGGACTACTTTGTGGTTTTTCACTTATTGTGGGGTGGGATACAGAACACCCGCGATAAACGAGGGACTACTGTACTTCTAGCTTAACATGTGATTCTTGATCTGCCATTGTGTATCTGTTCCTCTCAAACCCAGCTAGTCGAAGCAGAATGCCGCTTGTCCTGAGCTGGTTCTGCTAAATGTTTCTTCCTCGTGAGGGAGTTTTTCCTTTCCACTGCCTTTATGCTTGCTCAAGATGAGAGTTCTGCGATGAAGTTAAACTCAAAGCAGGCTGCTTCTCAGATAAATAATGTTTTAAAAAAATTTTTTTTTATATATGAATGTTTCTGTTCTGTGCCCTGAGATGACTTCTGTTGTGACTTGGTGCTATAGAAATAAACTGAATTGAATTTTCCACCTACTTCACTCAACAAATGGGAGGTGTGTGCATCAATGCATCAGAAACGTCAGCCATCTTGATGTCAAAAGACTCTCCTGAAGACCAGGTCGAACTTCTCCAGCTGGGCCACGGAGCTGCTGGACCGTACCTGACCCCAGCCCAACCTGCAGGACATGATCTGAATCACCTGAACTCACCCTGGGTGACAGCACCTACACATACAGACAAGGTGGAAGAAATGCAGACTGAAAGCTTTTTAAAGGCCTTTGTGTGAGTTATCTTTTTATTTTTAGAACCAGAAGAAAAAAAGAAGCTTTCTAGGATCATTTTAATTTCAAATGGTTACATCATTAGAATGCATCTTTTATGATTGTCTGTTGTTGTCATTATCTACTGTTGTCATCACTCTTTGTTAAAAAATTCAGGTGTTTCTTGTAAATGAGTCCTCGAGGCTCAATGGGATTAACCTGTATAAATAAAGGTTGAATGAATGAATTGGCTTGGACTCTGGTCAGATCACATTCATATTGAGGTCAATAACGTTAAATTTGCTGACTTGTGAAATGAGACATTTTCCTTTTTCTCTTCGGTTGGTACAACCATAGCGCACACAGCTTTGTGGCATTTTTACATGTTTACCTACATCAGATAGCTTATATGCATTCTAACAGTGTGAATATTTGTGAAGCATTCACACTATTGTCATCCATTTTTCTTCTGTAAGTTTTTCGGCACCATTCTTGTCCCCCCAGTTTTCAAGCTGTTTCAACAAGCCATTTATCAAAACGTTCAGCTCTTTCAGGACAGCCATTTTGGTATTGGTGTAACTTTAGCTTTTTGAGATATTTAGCCTTTTCTGACATTGTTTTCTCATAGAAGATGAATTGAGCTAATTTTCCATCCGTAATAGATCTGCTCACAACCTTTTACTGCTCCTTTCACATTTTGTTCTGCTTCAGCTTCTTTCAGATTCCTTGTGCAAATTTAAACTTTTTTTCAGATACTTTCAGATTTATTCTGCTAAGTACAACACTGTTGTGCTTCTTCTAACTTCTTCCTGTTAATTTCAGCTTGTTATGACCCTTTCAGCTTATTTCTACAATTTTCAGCTTTTTCTGCTATTTTAGCTATATTTAGATGTTTTATGCTAATTTTAGCCTTTTCAGCTCATTTCAACTCTTTCCACTTCCTTCTACAGGTTCTGCCTTTTCAGTGTTTTTTTTTCTTTCCAATCTCAGCTGTTTTAGCTAATTTCCAAATTTTTGTGCTCATTTCTGCTTATTTAACCCTAATTCATCAAATGTGTTCCTTCTGCCAATTTAGGCTTGTTCTTCCATCAGCTACAATTCAGAATGTTATTTTAGCTATACTTTCAGCTGTTTATCTGCAACTTCTTCAGCAATAAGCATTCACACTGCATAGTCGCAGGAAATGCAATTTCTCTAGTTTTATATTATATATTTTTATAAGTTTTACAAAACCAGCCCTTGCTGTTGGCTGTTTTGCCAGCATCTACGACACACTAGGACCAGATGCTGGTCCTCTTATAGCCCCAGATGAATCTCAGCGTCACGTGACCAACTCTAGTTGTCTTATTTAACTCCATGGTAAATCATCTCCGAGGTGTTTTAACATCAAGGCCTCTGACTTCATCGTTCACGAGTTCAACGAAACAAAAAGGGCTTTAAGCTGCTGGTGTTGTTGGGAGAGAGAGTGGGGAAAGAAAGAATGCTGCAGAGATCACATGAACACGCCTGAGGTTTGTTGTCTGAGCAGATCACAGCAAACCAGAGCTGATTAAATTACGATCTCATTGAGAACAAAACTGGAAGAACACGAGCTCGACAACGTTTGGAGGATTAAAATAAACCTTTTTTTTTTAATGCAGTGCAAACGGTTCAGGTTTCAAGGAGCAACTCGTGAGAAAAATCAACAACTCTGTGTCTGAGGTTTTAGTTGAATTTTCTTGAAATGTGAACAGATCAGTTGCCAACTGTAAAAGAAAACAAAGAAAACTTTAATATGTTTAAGTGACTTTAACGGAGATCAATTTTAGGCACTAATTATTTGTTGCTACCTCTCGTTCTTGTTAAAATAAAATAAAGACAAAGTTCATGTTTTTCCAAACACAGGTGGTGCATTTATTTGATTGTAGCCATAACAAAAGCTCACAACGCTACCAAAAAACAAAAAAAAAAACTCCAGTCTGTTCTGGAGAAAACACTCCCATAAACAAAGAAAACCATTTTAAAAATTAAAGAAAAGCACCTAATCAACAAAAACGAGACATTTTAGTGCACAACAGAAGGTCTGTACCTGAAAATAAATAAACATGCTCAACATGTGCCTGACAAACAAACATCATTTTAAATAACTTCTAGAAGTTAAACACAATATGGATGCAAAATGTACAAACAAAAAGTGATGCAAACATGAGTTTGGATGTGGACAAAGGGTTTGTATGAACGAGCCGCTACATGTCAACGGTCAGGACTGATCAGTGCACACGACAAACAGCAGCTGAACTTCATCACATTTGGACTGAGCAGGGAGCTGGTGCCCGTGTCCAATCCTCGTTCCTGTGAGGCGACAGCTTTCACCGCTGCTCCACCGTGCGGACATTTTGAACATTTGAATGCAGGGGGCGTGGCTCGCTCCGTGTGAGTAAACTTCAACAAGACGACGGGTGGAAGTGAAGAAAGCGTCTCCGCTCGTGAAATGAAGGTGTAAGTGTTCGCTCTGATCAAACACCATCCGTCCCCGTCGGTTCCTTCTCCTCCGTCAGCCTCGCTCCTGTCCGCTCTCCCTCCTCTTTTCTGCTTTCATCCTCTTCTCCTTCTCTCCAGCTCTGGGCACTGAAAACTTCTCCATCACTTCTTTTTCAAACTCCTCCATGTGCTCCTCCAGAGGACCGTCCTCCTCGTCGTCCTCGTCTCCTTCCACCAGGTCTTCCAGAATATCGCCCAGGTCTTCCACAAAGTCTTGAAAGCTCATGTGGTCGTGCACGAACACGCCGTCTTTAAAGAACTCGGCGGCGAGCTTCTTCAGCTCCCCGGTTGTGGACTCGTCCACGCCGGCCTCCTCCGCCGCGCTCAGGTAGGACTGCAGGACGTCCTGGAAGTCGGGGGAGGTGACGGGAAGCAGCCGCTCGCTGCGAGCGCAGCTCTCCGCTGAGCTGCAGCTCTGGGGGGGCGTGGGGTGGCGGCGGAGGCGGTCCCTCTGCTGGCGCCAGTACTCGGGGTGACCCACGGAGGGTCTGCGGTGGGAGTGGGGGGGAGTTGGGTCATCGTACAGATGCTCCTCCTGGTGTTTGTTTCCTGCAGACCTGTGCTCCTCCTTCTTCTGAACTTGGTCGTTTTTAGGTTTTCTCTCTCTCTCTCCTCTCTTCTCGTCCTCTTTCTTCCACTGATTTAACTTCTCTTCTTTCCTCATCCATTCTTCATCTCGTTTTTCATTTTTACTCTTCCTCTCTTCCTTCTCTGCCCTCTCTTTACCATGACTTTTGCCATCATCTTCCCACAGCTTCCTCTCATCCTTTCCCTTCCCTTGTTTACCCTGATCTCTGTTTTTATCTCTCCACTCATCTTTCTTCCACTCTTTCTTTTCTCCTGTCTCCTTCCAAGCTTTCCTTTCCCACTTCTCTTTGTCACTTTCCTTCACTTTCTTCCAGTCCTTCTCTTCCCTCCACCCCTCCCTGCCCTCTTTCCCTCCCTGATGGTTCTTTTTCTCCTTTCCTCGCCCATCTTTACCTTCGTTTTCCTCTTTTCCCTTTTTCCAGCCTCTCTCTTCCTTCTCCTCAATCTTTCCATCATCACCTCTACCAGGTTTCTCTCTCTTCCAGTCTTTCACCTCATCACTCTGCCTCTTCTGCTTACCTGCCTTTTCTTTCTCTTTATCTAACATTCCTTCTCCCCGTTTCTCTTTCTTCCATTCTTTTTTTAACTCTTTTTGTTCTCCATCCTTCCTCGCAGACTTCTCTCCCTCTTTTGACCGTTTCTTCTCACTCGTCTCATATTTATCCTTCTTGAGATCTTTCTTTTCCTTCTGCTCATCCCAGAGCGTCCTGGTGTGTGTGGCTCCAGCGGGGGCCAGGGTGCTGTCTGCTGTCTGTCCAGAAGGGGGCGGTGTGGAGAGACTCTCCTCAGCTTCAACCTTCTGATCCACTGCAGGAACAAGACACAGACGCAGTTTATTAAAAGTAGCAAAGAATGCATTAAGCCAAACAAAACAAATAAGTCAAACTTTACTCGACTAATTCACAATAATCACATAAACTCAGTTTGAGGTCAGTAAGCACAGAATACATAAGGTGCACCTGATTATAAGGCTCACTGTCGGTTTTTGAGAAAATTAAAGAATTTTAAGTGCGTCTTATAGTCTGAAAAATACAGTAATGAAAAAAACTAAATTTCTATATTCTCCCTTATTTTTTGTAACAATTATCCCTCCACCCCACCCTGCTCCTCTGTACCTGAGGAGAGTTTGAATTTTGTCACTGTGGACCTCAGGGTTTCCAGCTCTTTCTTCATCCTGTCGTTCTCTTTCTGAAGGACAGGGAGAGACGCCGCCTGCGTCTTCAACCTACTGTTTTCTTTCTCCACCTCCTCCCAGAGCAACCGCTCTTTTACTCTCTCCGCTGCCTGTTCCTTCGCTACTTTTAGCTCCTCTTTCTGTGCCTGCTTAAAGAAAGAGAGGAGGCGGGGAGGAGGAAAGGGACCCAGGTGAATATTACAGTCTGACACATTTGTGTTGTATATTTATGAACAGCAGCAGATTGGAGTCACACCTGAAGCTGGGCTTGGAGCGCAGAAATCTGCCGACTTCCTTCGTCCAGCTTGTTTAAGAGCTCTGAGCTGTCCGTGTGTGGAGGAACCTCCGGACTGAACCCCTCCTGTGAAAATGTACAACGAATTTGGAAAATTTTAAATCAAATATTCAGAGTGACTTATTGAATCTTAAAAATGCACAAGCAAGAACATAAAGGAAAAAAAGAAAACCAGAGTCAACACTCTGGTTATAAAATGAGACAAATGTTGCGCTGATGAGCACAGACAGAGCAGCGGGGCCTGACCTGTCTTCCTGCTGCCTCCGTGTCTCCCGGCTCGTTTGCAGCGTGCTCGCTGTCTGCAAATCACAAAGTCTGGTGTCATTCTGCACAATTCAACTGACAGACGAGCTTTACACTGAGGAGCACGTTTATACAGAAGCATGGGAGTTAAAATAAATAAAATAAATAATAAATAAATGTCACATTTTTGTCATCTGTGTATGTTTCCCATACTTGACAGACGAAATTGGCCTCTGCATTTAACCCAACCACCGCCAGGTGGTGCAGTGAGCAGCCGTGGTCAGCGCTCGGGGAGCTGGGGAAAATAGATGTGCACTCATAGACACCCCAAGTTGTGCTGTGGCTGGGATTCGAACCTGGGTCCTTCGGATCCCAAGTCTGATTCCCTAGCCAATAAGTAAATAACCAAGTGAAAACTTTGTGCACTTCCTCAGCTGAATAAAGAGAGTTCACATACAGTTAATTATTTAATGTTTTAATCTTCTAAAGGGTACAGTATATATAAATGTATGGAGGAACAATGGCTTGCATATTTATTTTATTTTTCCCTCCCTGTGTTGTTAAAAGAAGGGGCGGCCATGGTGTAGTGGTAATGGCAGTCGACCCCCGATCGGAAGGTTGGAGGTTCGAATCCCGCGTCCACCCACCATGTGTCGTTGTGTCCCTGGGCAAGACACTTAACCCCGAGTTGCTCCCAGTAGGTCTGGATGGCGCCTTGCAAGGCAGGCTACCACTACCGGTGTATGAATGTCTGTATGAATGGGTGGATGGTTGGTATTGTAAAGTGCTTTGGGGCTCCTCACAGGGGGCTGGAAAGCGCTATATAAATAAGCTCCATTTACCATTTAATAAAAGATCTTTAATAGTCAATTTCAAGCTGTAGCAAGTAGAAACTGTTACATTTCAATAAACGAACCCCAGAAGATCAAATCTGATCAGAGTGAACTGCATCTTCTGAGTTAAAACAATCACAGGAACGCTTCATGCGTCTGAAAATATTAACTTAAAATTAAAAGGTTTGCCAAGGCTTTAAACACATGTGTGATCCGTTAGCGCACAGTGAATGTGCACAGTGAATGCATTATTGATGACTCTCAGCTACTACCACATCAAACAATAGCTGTCCATCTGACTAAGTTATAGCTATTTTTGTATATTTGCAATTAGATGTGGCAGCCATCTTGAACGGGACTGACTCAGTTGTAGCTGTAGACTCAGGGATTACTTTCTGAGAATTTCTGTTTTAAAAAAATGCTTCCAGAGATATACATGATAATTCTCAATCAGGTCATCTGGACGGTTTCTTTTTTAGTAGAAACGTTTCACCCTCACTCCAGAGGGCTTCATCAGTCAGAGTAGTTCCAGCACACTGTTCCCCCACCAAGTAAACAACTTAAGTATTTGATACCTGGATTATTGAGCATGGACTTTCTTGTCTTGAACCACTTTGGCTGTGGCTGCCTGCCTGGGAGGAGTCGACGAGGGACAGGACGGCCTCCAGAAACCATCTTGGCTCCAGCAAACTGGTTGGTCCACTTAAGTTGTTTACGGCTTGGTGGGGGAACAGCGTGCTGGAACTACTCTGACTGATGAAGCCCTCTGGAGTGAGGGTGAAACGTTTCTACTAAAAAAGAAACTGTCCAGATGACCTGATTGAGAATTACCATATTTGATACCTGGATTACTGAGCATGGACTTTCTTGCTTCCAGAGATATTTTGCTAACAGACACGTAGAGACCACCCCGCAGTCTTTGACACAGGTGGAGGAGTTTAAATATTTTGGCATCTTGTTTGTGAATGATGGTAGGATGGAGCCGCATTGATGGATTGGGGACTTGTCTTCAGTAATGAGGGTGTTGCTTCGGTCAGTCATGGTGAAGAAAGAGTTGAGTCAGAAGGCAACGCTCTTGATTTGCTGGTCTGTCCACGACCTGACTCTCACCTTTGGTCATGAGGTTTGGATCATGACAGAGAAAATGAGATCCTGATACAAGCGGCTGAAATGAGCTTCCTTCACAGGGTGGCCTGGCTCGGCCTTAGAGACGGGGTGAGGAGCTCCTTCATCTGTGGGGAGCTCGGAGTAGAGCTGCTGCTCCTCCACATGGAAAGGAGTGAGCCGAGGTGGCTTGGACATTTTATTAGGACGCCTCCTGAACGCCTCTCTTTGGAGACTTTCCAGACACGTCCCACTGAGAAGAGACTCTGGGACGGACCCAGAACTCACTGGAGGGATTATATATCCTGGGAACTCCCAGTGCTCCCCCAGGAGGAGTCGGAGAGTGTTACTGGGGACATGGATGTGTGGGTTTCTCTCCTGGGCCTGGCCTGACCATGGATAAGTGGCAACAGATGGAGGCACGCAGCGTGAACGCCAACAGTTATCCAAGGTTTAAAAACTGATCTCATGCCATCAATTAGCGCTCCAAGGGGAGGACATTGAACCACCAACAACGTGCAGCGGGTGATAAACCAGGGATTGAAAGTAACTTGTATTGTGCTTAACTTATAAGGAGTTTAAAAACTAAACAAAGACGAGAACAAATGTTACTCCTGCAGGATGAAAACATGCATTTAGAAGCACAGAAGTCTTTATCTGCATGCACGTTTACAAAAAACATGCTTTGTTAAAAATAAATAATAAATAAATAATGGACTGACCCACATGAACACACACCCAAGAACAAACCAACCTACCCTCGTTCAGGTCCATGAAGACACCTGCAGGCACAACAAACCTCAGCATCCTTCATCCAGTTCACGTCACGACTTTTCTTTCATCATCATCAGTGGAAACATGACGACAAGGAGACGAGTCAGGAGGTGATGCTTACCTGAGAAAAACATGGTGCCCAAAGCTAACAGAAGGACAGCTCCCAGGATGCACTTGTTCAGAGAGAAGACGCCGTTGTTTTCCTGCCGAGGCTCCTGAAACTCTTCTTCCTCATCCTCTTCCTCTTCCCTTCTTCCGATCTGCTCCAGAGCTGCAAGGAGGGACTTCTTCCTCCTCTCCTCTGACTCTCTCTCTTCCGTCTCCTGCGTTCTGTCCTCGTTGACCTCTGAACCCACAGGGGCGTCTGAAACAGTGAATGGACAAATTTCATTTAGGTAAAAAACTCTGGTTGTTTTGCATCTGGGCATCAATACTGTACATCAAACACTAATAATAATAATAATAATAATAATAATAAATTCAATTTATACCACACTTTTCATTAATAAAAATCTCAAAGTGCTACACTGGTGCACATCTGGACACGTTCTGTATGAAATCATCTCATTTATTTTTTATGATCCTGAAAGTCCTACAGACCTCTGATTGGTAATTAGAATGAACATCTTTGTGGCAAAGAACAACCCTCTGTAGAAAAGAATATACTTGTGTGGTTTATTCAACCTTTTATAAATATAAAGAGAAAATGAAATTGAACAAAACGTTATCTTTAATTTAGAAATGTAACTTTTGTATAGTTACAGCTGTAAGAAGTTACAAAAAGTCATATTGTGATACTTTAAAATAGAATAGTAATGCATATCCACCCAAACTGTATATTTTTAAATTACCGGCACCAAATAAGTCAGTGCACCACCCACCTTGATTTGTTGCAACATAACCAACAAATCATTCCCTTTGTTGGACAATTTAATCCTTTAATGTTCAATTTAGACAGTTCTGCAACTGGTTCGACCAAACTTCATAAAAAGGTCGACCTGCTTCATTTACAACGTGCTTTGACTGATGTAGAGTTCTGTTTTTTTATTTAAATTAAAAAGAAAAGAGTTCTTGAACAGTCTTAAAATAAAGAGTGTGCACATTTTTTTTTAAACAAACTCTTTGCATCTCATTTGACTGCAGAGGAGTAACAGTAAAGGCTGAACCTGCTGGTCCTGACCTCCACGTGTAAAGCACCACCGACAGGAAGGAGACTGGTCGTTTTACGGAGCAGTGAGACAGAAGCAGAACAAAAACCTCCATCTTCCCAACAGAACTTCAGAGTCAGTCCCTCTGAAGCCAATTTACTTCTGCTGGTGTCCTAACTGCAGTTTGTCTCATCATGAGGTGCATCATACAGACAGCTGCTCTCCAGACAACCTCATGGCCCAGATACCGAACACCTTCAGAACCACAACTACTGCTACAAACAGACAATTACCTGGGCATGATGTCAGAATTTTAATATTCTGACCTCACATAGGTTAGTTGTTGTTCTCACCTGCGTCAGCTGTCCACGGCTGCTGCTCTGACTCCTCCCCTTTCGGTTGTAGCTCCGGCTCGTTCCCCAGATGCACAGTTTCTTCCTCTTCTGCCGGTTTGAACTCTGCTTGTCCAGGAGGAGCTCCATCCAGAGGAGTTAGGAGGGCGTAGGAGGATGATTTGGGGTCAGAGCTGGACTGTGCCGGTCCCTCAGCTTGGCCCTCCATCGGGCTGATTTTATCACCATGGTCCACGGTGTCAGAGACTTCAGGTGGAGGAGAGGAAGAGGGCTGATCTGATTTTTCTTCTGATAACTGGGTATTAAAAAAAAAAAACAAGTTAAAAAAGTTTCTGCACTGAGTCACTAAAAATAAATGCAGTGTTTGTGAATTATCTTTAGTGAAGTATAGTTCTGTCAGAGCAGCTAACTGAAACAAGTTAGCGCCTGAGTTAGAGGGTCAACTGCAGACGAGGGACAGAAACACTCAGAATAGTTTATAATTAAAAATGAAAGATCAACTAAAACCAGGTGACAGTTTAAAAATGAGAGCTAGCACAAAACGTTCCCTGCCCAGTCAGAAACGCACATTCAGCTAAAGCACACAGCTAAAAGAGTAGCTACAGAATACAGTCATGTTTTATTGTCTTACTGGATGGTCCCCCACGGGGAGTCCTCCTGCAGACGCTGCACTCTTTGCAGGCTGGCTCTTCTCTCCAGAACCTGGTTCCCCCAACAGACACAGGAGAGGAAGCATTTAGAGTTCAACGGTTTCCAACCATCACTCCATCCAAAGAAACAGCTTGGATTCTTGAAACCAGGACCTGACGGAGTGGACATGAGCTGAATGAAGTGGATTTTTTTTCTCATCATTACGTTGTCAAAGGTAAAAAAACAAAAATATGTTTAAGTTAGATGGTAAGAATTTAATTAAAATATATATTTTCTGTATTTTTCCCCAAATCATGTCTGAAAACTAAATAAACACAACTTCATTAAAACGGAGCCAGAGCCCATGGATTGTTGGCTTGTAATTAATCTTTAACTAGGAGTTAATTAGAATAATTGTATTCTTTCTAACCTTGTCAGCCTCCAGCGTTGATGTATTGGACTTTCAGTCCTTTTATTCAGTTGCTTTAGTTAAGTGAGATTTGTAGCCTTTTAATGTCTGCACACTGGAAACAAGTTTAGAGTGTTCTTTAATTAAACCTGAGAATCGTCACGCTTACAGTTGTTTGTGAGATGAGAAGCTGCAGCACAAACCAGTTATAGTTTTCAAATCCCTCCTACAAGTCAACCATCTGTTAATCACACCTTCTCTTTTTCTCCGTTCTCAGTCAGTGAGGTAAATAAACTGTTAAAAGATCTTGATCCTAAAAAATCTGCAGGACAAGATGATCTTCCATCTTGTTTCTCAACCCTTGTGTTGTCCTGCGGGTCAAAAGTGACCCGCTACCATGTTTAGCTATAGAAAAAATACCTTAAACTATATTTTTCCAACTTGAAATTTTATGACTTTTCCTAAAGTGACCCCATCATTACAAAAAGTGATACTTTGTTTTTGTCTAGGTTTCCATGTGGGCTGTACACCACTAGGGTCCAAAGATCGTCCTATGGGTCATTTTTGACCCGTGAATTATAAAGGCATTTAAACACCAGAAAAAAGTTCAAAGGCCACACACAAACTCTCTCTAACACACACACACACACACACACACACACACACACACACACACACACACACACACACACACACACACACACACACACACACACACACACACACACACACACACACACACACACACACACACACACACACACACACACACACACACACACACACACACACACACACAGGTTTGTCAATGTGGTTTAGCCGGACTTTTTCGCCAAACCCGCCCGAAGGTGTAATACGGGGTCTACCCCTTCCCGAGGTCCTAGCGACCTGGGACCAAGCTCAGAGCACTCTAAAAATTTTGAAAAAAATTTGGGTCACTTTAGCTTTCCGATAGGAGCTTCACAGCACGTTTTACCACCCAGACTCCAGTGTGGTTTACAAGGACGTCAAAAAATGTGGTTTATGAGGACAAACATGCATTATGGGGTCTTTAAAGGGACATTTAAACTCCGCCTACTTAACATAAAATTAACATAAAACACACAAATGTGACAGGAGGACAAACATGCATTATGGGGTCTTTAAAGGGACATTTAAACTCCGCCTACTTAACATAAAATTAACATAAAACACACAAATGTGACAGGACACTGCATTAGGAGAACAGTTTTTTGAACTGATTTTATTAAACAAATTAGGCACATACTTTATTTATATTCACTAACAAATCTTCAAATGTTTAAAATAAAATAAAACTTAAATGTTTCAAATAAAATAAAATAAAAACTTAAATTCTGTTGACATATTTACATTATTATAAAACATATTAACATTATATACATATTTCTAAAACAAAATTTTACTTTTTCTGCAGGGTTAATCACAACCTAATGTAAAGTACAGGGGATCCCCGACTTACGAGCGACGAAAGAGTTCCTCAGTCTGAGATGACATATTTACATTTTATAAAACATTAACATTACAAACTTGTACATATTTCTAAAACAAAATTTTACTTTTTCTGCAGGGTTAATCACAACCCAATGTAAAGTACAGGTGATCCCTGACTTATGAGCGATGAAAGACTTCTGAGATGACATATTTACATATTATAAAACATTAACATTACAAACTTGTACATATTTCTAAAACAAAATTGTACTTTTTTTACAGGGTTCACCACAACCCACTGTAAAGTACAGGTGATCCCCGACTTACGAGCGACGAAAGAGTTCCTCAGTCTGAGATGACATATTTACATATTATAAAACATTAACATTACAAACTTGTACATATTTCTAAAACAAAATTGTACTTTTTTTACACGGTTCACCACAACCCACTGTAAAGTACAGGTGATCCCCGACTTACGAGCGATGAAAGAGTTCCTCAGTCTGAGATGACATATTTACATATTATAAAACATTAACATTATAAACTTGTACATATTTCTAAAACAAAATTGTACTTTTTTTACACGGTTCACCACAACCCACTGTAAAGTACAGGTTATCCCTAACTTACGAGTGACGAAAGACATCCTCAGTCTGAGATGCTGTATTCAGCTCAGTCTTATAAAGACTTCCTTAGTCTGAGATGTTGTATTCAGCTGAGTCTTATAAATAAAGACTTCCTGATGACAGCCAAAACCAGCTGCTCACATGATCAAGGAGGACCATCAGCCTAAACATTGCCCATTTTCTACATCCATCCATTATCTTTACCCGTTTCTTCCATTTTGGGTCACGGGGGTCGCCGGTGCCCATATCCAGCAATCATAGGGCAAGGGGCGGGGTGCACCTTTCACGGTTCGCAAGTTTATCACAGGGCATCACATTTGTTACATGAAAACATAAAACACTAGAAAGCTTGTTGAACAAGACACATACTAAAATTAAAATACCCTGATGAATGCTCAATAATTCTAGTAGAATAATCAAAAAAGCTAAGTCTGGTCCTCAGGACATTCAAAAAAACAACACAAAGAAAAGCAAAAAAAAAAAACTGGAAATGTTTAGTCTTTTGTCCAAGTCTGGAGATAATGTATTCAACTCAGTATTATAAATAAAGATTTCCTCAGTGTGAGGTGCTGCATTCAGCTTAGTCTCATAAATAGCACCCTCTCACAGTGGATCAACCAGTTTGCAGGTCCTCCTTGATCATGAGAGCAGCTGGTTTTGGCTGTCATCAGCAAATTGGTTGATCCACTGTGAGAGGGTGCTATTTATAAGACTGAGCTGAATGCAACATCTCAGATTGAGGAAACCTTTCGGACAAATGACTTCCACAGTCTTGGATGCTGTACTCAGCTCAGTCTTATAAATAAATACTTCCTCAGTCTGAGGTACTGCATTCAGCTCAGTCTTATAAATAGCACCCTCTCACAGTGGATCAACGAGTTTGCTGAACAGCCAAAACCAGCTGCTCTCATGATCAAGGAGGACCTGCAAACTGGTTGATCCACTGTGAGAGGGTGTTATTTATAAGACTGAGCTGAATGCAGCACCTCAGACTGAAGACGTGTTTCGGACGAATGACTTCCTCAGTCTTACATGCTATGTTCAGCTCAGTCTTATAAAAGAAGACTTCCTCGACAAAGTTTTTTTTACAGTTTTTACATCAAAGTACAATTCAAACAAAAACACTTTCATCGATTCATTGCAAACCTGTTGCTTCCTCTCACATTCCTCCTTGGTGATCAGTTCACCTCGATATTCCAAAAGAAAGTCATATTTTGCAAAGGATTTATTTGCTAAGATTCCTCAACCTAGTTATATAAATAGGAAAAATTGTATTTTTTGTTAACACTAATAAAGCTCCACATACCTTTTAAGTTCACTGATAAATTTGATGACAAGGCCCTAAATAAAGACTTCCTCAGTCTGAGGTGCTGCATTCAGCTCAGTCTCATAAATAGCAAACTCCACTTGAGATTTCATGATAGAATGCAGACTGCTTTGCCTTATGTTTTAAATGTGTTTTCTCCAATATTCCTTGTGTCAGGAGAAAAGCAACATTTTGAAGTGCTGGGAAAAACAGGGAAACTTGTGTCTGACATATTAGGATCAGATATTGCTGCTTTTTCCAGAATCTGTCCAACTTTGGACTGGCTACATTGAAGGGGGACACAGAGACATCTGGACAAGTCTCAGTCTATCACAGGGACACATTTACAAGTCTCCAGTCCATCACAGGGACACATTTACAAGTCACCAGTCCATCACAGGGACACGTGGACAAGTCTCCAGTCCATCATAGGGACACCTGGACAGGTCTCCAGTCCATCACAGGAACACATTTTTAAGTAATATAATAATAATAATAATAATAATAATAATAATAATAATAATAATAATAATAATAATAATAATAATAATAATAATAACTGACAAGTTATAATAATAACAAGTCTCCAGTCCATCACAGGGACACCTGGACAGGTCTCTTCTCTTAGAATTGAGAAAGCCTTTTGGATGAAGGGCGAAACGTCTTCTGCTACAAATAAAAGTCCAGTTGTTTTTTTATTGAACACATTTTTTTGATTGTAACAAAGACCTCGGTACATACCAGGCAACTAGGTTATTAGTCATTTCATTATAAAGCCAGGTTGCATAGGTACCAGGTACATACCAATTGAGTACAAGATAACATGTCATTTTATAGAATAGTCTGGTACAAAATATACATACTGGTTAAATAACCAGTATGCTACCAGTATCTGGGGTATGTACCTTTCTGTATTATGTATTAATATTGTATAAATCTGT
>JBBPBX010008982.1:25891-48474 GCA_038048925.1 Garcialebias charrua | reverse complement strand
AGGAACACCTATGAGCACCTGAAGAGGGATCCAACTAACACCTTTAAAAAGAAAGTCACTGATTATCTGCAAAAACTTGAAAAGGAGAAAACAATCAATCGATCATTGTATTACAGATTATACCCGGGTGAGGCCACTCCCTGTCTGTACGGACTTCCAAAAATACACAAAGAAGATACACCTCTCAGACCCATCGTGAGCAGCATGAACTCAGTGACATACAATGTTGCTAAACATCTGGCTGGTATTTTAGCTCCTCTGGTTGGAAACACACCTCATCATATAAAGAACTCCATTGATTTTTCCAACAAAGTTCAACATTTGAAGCTAACCCCGGGAGAAACTCTTGTATCGTATGATGTGACTTCTCTGTTCACATGCATACCCATTTCTGAAGCAGTAGAAACCGTCAAAAAACGACTTCTACAGGACAAGGATTTGGACAAAAGGACCAACTTAACCCCAGACCACATCTGCACCTTGCTGGATCTCTGCCTCTCCACCACTTATTTCAAGTTCAATGACAGTTTTTATAGACAGAAGCACGGCTGTGCCATGGGATCTCCAGTGTCACCCATTGTTGCAAACCTCTACATGGAGGAAGTGGAACAGAGAGCCCTTAACTCCTATGAGGGGACAACTCCAAGCCATTGGTTCCGTTATGTGGATGACACCTGGGTCAAAATCCAAGCCAGGGAGGTGGAAGCTTTCACCAGACACATTAACTCAGTTGATAACAACATCAAGTTCACCAGAGAGGATGCTAACGATAACAAGCTGCCTTTTTTGGACTGTTTGGTGCATATGGAGGGAGAGGACAGTCTCAACATTGAAGTTTACAGAAAACCAACCCACACAGACCAGTATCTTCTGTTTGACTCTCACCATCCACTGGAGCACAAACTTTCTGTTATCAGAACCTTACAGCATCGGGCAGAACACATCCCCACAAGGACAGAAGGGAAGGAAAAGGAACAGAAACACATCAACAAATCGCTGCAAACATGTGGATATCCCAACTGGGCTTTTGTCAAGTCAGCGAGAAAATCTGCTAAACACAATAATCAACAGAAAAATGCTAACAGACGGAAAAACATTGTCATTCCTTATGTTGCTGGAGTCTCAGAGAATTTCAGAAGGATTTTCAACAAACACAACATCCCAGTACATTTCAAACCCAGCAGAACTCTCAGACAGAGGCTGGTCCACCCGAAGGACAGAACCCCCACACACAAACAGAGTGGTGTGGTGTATGCAGTCCAGTGCAGCGAGGTCTGCTCAGACCGTTACATTGGAGAAACGAAGCAGCCTCTTCACAAACGAATGTCCCAACACAGGAGAGCCACCACCTCTGGACAAAACTCAGCTGTTCACCTTCACCTCACGGACAAGGGACACTCATTTGAGGATGAAAATGTGCAAATTTTGGACCGAGAACACAGATGGTTTGAGAGGGGTGTTAAGGAAGCTTTGTATGTTAAGAGAGAAAAACCTTCTCTTAACAGAGGAGGAGGTCTGAGATTTCAACTTTCCAAAACTTACAACTCAGTTTTGGGGCTGATTCACAAAGGTCTTACACCGGATGGGAGCAGAGGTGTCTTGTCTGTGAATTAGACTAACAAAGTTTGTTGAGAAGCCTCT
This sequence comes from Garcialebias charrua, assembly GCA_038048925.1. NCBI lineage: Eukaryota > Metazoa > Chordata > Actinopteri > Cyprinodontiformes > Rivulidae > Garcialebias > Garcialebias charrua. The sequence goes on along the minus strand of JBBPBX010008982.1, from coordinate 46,833 downwards.
GTTGTTGGGCTGTGAGGTGTTGTTTGTCAATTTACATACAGTTGTTGTGTTTTCTGTCAGAGACTTCAAGGGAACTCCCTACTGTTAAGGTGTGTTCTGTCAATTTACATGTATGTGTTACCTCAGCTGTGATTAGTTGTGTTTTCTGTCAGAGACTTCAAGGGACTCCCTACTGTTAAGGTGTGATCTGTCAATTTACATGTATGTGTTATTGACTTGTAAGCCTGTATAAAACTTCTCGTTCTCACAGCTTCCATTCAGAATTGAAAAAGACTTCTGGACAGAAGTCGAAACGTTTTCTGTTACAAATAAAGTCCAGTTGATCCTGAATTGAACGCCTTTTTGATTTAAACTCATAACAGTCAGAAAATCACATTGAAATAGCTTATTTACTAGGGGTTAGGGGTGTAACGGTACGCTAAAATCACATTTCGGTTCGGTTCAATTACAAGGAGGGCTCGGTTCGGTTTATTTTCGGTTTATTTTCGGTACAAAAAAAAAAGACAAAATAAAGACTTACAAAATGTTTATTTTGAAAATATGCCAAAAATATGTTTGTATTGTATTGTAGTAATAAATAAAAGTGACCCATTTGGATGATATTTTAAATAAACAGCACTCTACAATAAATAAATTATATTAAAAATAATAAAAATCTTAATGAATACAATAACAGTCAGAACCAGAACAATAAGCAGCAACAGACTGTTTACAATCTTAACTAATAAAGTTTTTGTCCAGTAGCACCAGTGTGGCTGTATTTGTCCTCATTACTCACAACCTCTTCTTGGTGGGACTGGTCCTGGAACAGTTCCAGAGTTCAATTCAGTCATCACACACTTCTTAGCTGCAGCAGGTGATCTCTGGTGGATTTCCCTGAAGTGGAAGGAGAGCAGCTACCTCTGTAACTGGAAATACTGGAAATAAAACACAGAGGTAAAAAAATAAGTTAATAAGATTATAATTTTAAATAATAATAAATTATAAATAATAATTATAATAAAATAACAATACCTCTTGAACGGTTGAATATCTCACTCATCATCAGGGCAGGGTTTAAATCAGCTCCAGGACTTGTTGACCATCAGTTTTAGTTTTTTCATAAAGAGCTGAACTTTTTGACTTAAGTGTTGACGTGATGGATGTCTCATAGCAAGGATCAACTGTGCATTAAAAACTTTCAGACTTAGATTCAGAGCTTTAAAAACTCATACAGTTTGTGTTATTGATCTGGACCCATCTAAATTACCTGATGAAGTTGTTTAAATGCAGCTGTGTTGTTAGCGCACTTTGTAGAAGTTGTTTAAATGCAGCTGTGTGGTTAGCGTACTTTGTAACAGCTCGTTCACGTTCTGATGACGTAGTTTCCAGCGCGTTCACGTTAGACGTGTTGCTGCTGCAGATCCAGTCTTCATGAAAAAACGTCCACACACACAGCTTTGTGCGCTCGTCTTTTAACAAGAAAACCATAACGTTAACAAACAGGAAACCGCAGCGAGAAGCTAACGGCTAATGCTGCGCGTGCTGCGAGATAATAGCTCCGTGCTGAAACGCGCCCAGGAAATTTTGTTCCGCGGCGCACATATTAACATTCAATGAGTGAAAAAATAACCGTTTCGGTACAGCACGTTCGGTTCGGTCCACCTCCGTACCTTTTCGGTTCGGTACACCAACTACAACCGTTACATGCCTACTAGGGGTGCAGGAAAAAAAACACGTTTTTTAAATAATCTAGATTCTTAGTCCTGGCGATCAGAATCGATTCTAAAAGCCCCAAAATGTTTTTTTTTTTTTACATTAAAACCCAAAAGATAAAGAAAATAAAACCATATCTCATAGTATATGAAAGAATACATAAAATGAAAGGTGGCAGAAAGAAGAAGAAATCTTATTTTATCTGCCCCTTTTTTCAAAAACAAAACAAGTTCAAACAATCAATTCAAACAATAATCTTCTATAAGTAACAGAGCAAAAAGCTAACCTAATACTGGTTATTTAAAGATCCACTGACGTGATTTTTCTACTATTCATCAAATTGCTCAAAATATATATATTTTATCATTTAAATATGTTAGTTTTTGCAAACAAAATGATAAATCACTTTAATTTTGCTTTAAAAGTGATTTTGAACTTCAAGCTGTGTTTAATCATGGGAAATCCGTTTACACCCGAACGCACCATCTGTGATGTAATGTCCAGAGTTGAGGCAGAGCTCTGAGCTTGTCACGGTGTGCGCAGCTCCACATGAAAGTCAGTCTGATACAGCATCAGACCTAAATTAGATCCTGTTGTTTCTTGTTCCATCACCCAAACTATTTTCTGCTTCCCAAAATGAAGACAAATAGCTCAAATCTTCACCTAGATTGAAAGGAGCCAAGATGGTCTAGTGGCAGGGCTTTTGACTACGGATCCGAAGGTCGCGGGTTCGCGCCCCGGCCACTACCCAGCTTGGGGTGTCTATGAGTGCACACCTATTTCTCCAGCTCCCCGGGCGCTTTCGGGCTGCTCACTGCACCACCTGGTAGGTGGTTGGGTTAAATGCAGAGACGAATTTCGTCTGTGTATGGGAAACATACGCAGATGACAGGAATAGACATTATTATTATTATTATTAAATTAGTCAAGTTTTAAAATGTCCGCTATTGAAGAGACTGGAGCCCTCTGCCTCTCACTCTGGACATTACATCACAGATGGTGCGTTCAGGTGTAAACGGATTTCCCATGATTAAACACGGCTTGAAGTTCAAAATCACTTTTAAAGCAAAATTAAAGTGATTTATCATTTTGTTTGCAAAAACTAACATATTTAAATGATAAAATATATATATTTTGAGCAATTTGATGAATAGTAGAAAAATCACGTCAGTGGATCTTTAAGTTACAGAATTTAATGCATTCCTGTATTATTTGTTCCTATTTTTGGTATAAATATCAAACGATGCAAAAAATTGATACAATAAGGAACCTAAAATTATTGTTTTAAATAAATGTTCTATTTGTTTACATTGTTGTTTAATGTTTTCAGTTTAAAATTATTGTTTTAAATAAATGTTCCATTTGTTTACATTGTTGTTTAATGTTTTCAGTTTAAAATTATTGTTTTAAATAAATGTTCCATTTGTTTACATTGTTGTTTAATGTTTTCAGTTTAAAATTATTGTTTTAAATAAATGTTCCATTTGTTTACATTGTTGTTTAATGTTTTCAGTTTAAAATTATTGTTTTAAATAAATGTTCCATTTGTTTACATTGTTGTTTATTCTTTTCAGCTTGTCAGTTACAAAACTGAAACTAAATTTATGACCATTTATGAAAAATCGAAAAATCGATTTTGAATTGAATCGTGACACCAAAAATCAGAATCGAATCGATTCTCCAGACACTGAGAGATTCGCACCCCTATTTTTTACCTTGCAAAGTTGGACAAACAGGTATGTTGCTCCAGCTTGGACACATCTCCAGAAAGCATTGTACTCTGAGCTGAATATGACAAATACAAAATAACCTGTTAAATATTACATACAAACACAAAATTTAAAGTGTCCCAGCTTTATGTCAGATTTAAGATAATTTCACTTTAGTGTGAGCTGCTTTAAAACATAAAGGCAGTTTACAGTAAAAACAAAACACTACTAAATGAACATACAGTACGTATAGCCAAAATATAAAACACACTACAAAGATTTAAAGGATTAAAGTTTAATCCTTTAAATTAATTTAAACAGACCCTCTCCCAAACCCCTGACATGTACTACCGGTAATCAGATTAATGGAGTTTATGGTACTAGATCATATACAGTACTACTACTGCTGCCTATATAAACCAGTGGGGAAAAAAAATAATTTTTTAATCTGAAACTCCATATTTTAATTTTAGACGTAACTTTAAACTAGTCTTTCTTATGACTGAGCAATCATTACAAATACAATAAAATTAGACACTTACAGGCCACTGCACTTGTATGTAATGAAGTATGGAAAATAGGCCAAGGCAAAGCAGTTCCCAAAGTGAAAAAGTGTCATGACTCCTGGTAATAAAAAGCAGGTTCCTGGACAGAAGTGAAAAACAGAAAAGGGAAAAACAAACGTTAAAACTACACGCGAGTATGAATCACTTCGGATTAAATAAACAATTACAGCTGAACAAATAATAAAAAAAGCCTAAATATGAAAAATAATTTACACAGACATGTAAACGTTTGAATATGTACAGTATATGTATTCACATCAACGCCTACAGAACAAGGACGTCTTTTAATGTCACTAAACAAGACAAATCTTCTGTGCATGAGCTAGCTAAGCTAGGTTTAACACGATGCTACGTTTAGCAGCTAACGCAGCTTTTCTGTCGGAAAAGAACCAAAAAACAAGGTTGTTTTCTTATAAAGCAACATATAGCCCTCATGGCGAAACCTGGAAACAAAATGGATTTAATGTTATGACTTACTTCGTTTAGAAAGTAGAGGAAAATTTCACCGTAGGGAAACGTACGGGCATTGAATGAGAACAAGGCCGAGCCTTGGCTTCACCGCGAAATACATCCGACCAAAACAGAGTAAACGATAAAATTTCCGGGTAATTTAAAAATAATACCGTAATAATTTTGGGGGGTATTTACTCGCGTTTTTATTCGAACAGCTGCATTTCTGTCGGTGGAGGCTGGGTTTTTTGAAAGTTTTATCTTTACATTAAAAAATTGTACAGCATATATTTTTCCAAACTTTTTTAAAACTTTTATTTAAATCCTGTTACTACAGTTTTGTATGTTAAATGAGGAGTTTGCTATGTGAGATTTAAAACTAAAAAAACGTCCCAGAACTTGCTTATTGATTGACAAGAACAACAACAATAATAATAATAATAATAATAATAATAATAATAATAATAATTATTATTATTATTATTATTATTATTATTATTATTATTATTATAATAATAATAATATAATAATTATTATTATTATTATTATTAATAATAATAATAATAATTAATTCAACTTTTATTTAGGCAGGTTATCCCTAAGCCTTGAGGACTCATTTACAAGAGAGTCCTGTTTACAACAAAGAATGATGACAACAGCGACAGTAGATTTTCCTTGGACAATCAACAATAGACAATCATAAGAGAGAAATACAGATTTTTTAAACAAGTTAAAACAAAGATGTCAAAATAGCAAAACAGATAGATTATAAGGTAGATGAAGAAAATCAAAAACAGGAACATGTCTGCATTGGATTTTGCCAGGATTCCAACAGCCTCTTAAAGCCATTTAGAGAGGTCAAGGCCGAGATCTTCAGATCTTTTTGTAAAATATTCCAGGGAGCAGGAGCGGAGTAGGAGAAGGCCTTTTGCCAAGCTTAGTCCTCACTGAGGGAACACTGCAGGTAATCAAACAAAACTGGTGAGTGTCTTTGCCTTTAAATTCTCACCTGACTTGGATGCGGAAACGCTATGCGTTTATCTTAAGGACAAACTTGGGCCTAATGTTACATGCCAGAGGATCATTACTATCAATACGAGGTATGCCTCATTCAAGGTTTCTGCTGAATGTAGTGACGTGGCTGTTATGTACAACCCAGAGCTTTGGCCTGAGGGAACTAATGTGAGAAGGTTTTTTGAGCCCCGCAAAACTAAAATGCTACCCTTCCTTCCATGGATATATGCGAGCCTATTGCTGGCATGAGCACAAAATCATAAATATTTATGGACATTAAAGTCATCTCTTACAACTGTCGTGGCCTGCGCTTAGGGCAGAGCGCAGATGATAAAGCTCGCCGTCTGGTTGTCGACCAGTTGTTGATGAAATGTGACATCTTATGCTTGCAAGAAACCTTTTTAGCCAAACAGGATTTAAAAGGACTAAACTCTATTAATGACAGTTTCCTGGGTGCTGGAGAATCTTCTACTGACCTCAGTTTGGGAATTAAAAGAGGAAGGATACCAGGAGGAGTGGCTATATTATGGAAAAAAAGCCTGGACTCAGTGATAAATGTCATTAGATTAGATTTGGACTGGTGTATTGCAGTACACGTGAAACAGCATGACAAAGAATTTATTATTTTAAATGTCTATGCTCCATATGAATGTCATCATAACGAAGAAGAATACCTTAGTAAACTTGCTTATATTAGCTATTTTATGCAAAATGAGAAGTCTAAAAGTATTTATGTTATGGGGGACATGAATGCAAACATCTCAGATAAAAATTTGCTGTTTGCTAAACACCTGAATCATTTTTGTACAGATTCTAATCTAATACTGTCAAGTAAAGAACTTTTGCCGGCTAACAGTTACACCTATACTGTATTAGTGAAGCCTGGCATACTACGTCTTGGTTGGACCATTGTATCACTACAGCAGATGCTCATGCTGCTTTGGTATACATTAATATCTTATATAATGTGTCCACTGTTGATCACATCCCTTTCGAGCTGGCAATTAGATTTGATTATATACCTGCAACTGTAAATGTGGACAATAATCCAATTCAGACACGTATCGACTGGTCTTCTTTATCTGCGGAACGAATAGACCATTACTATGCCCAAACTGATCATTTGTTATGTGACATTAAACTACCAAGAGAGGCGGTTGCTTGTACAGACTGTAACTGCTCTAATATTGGACATAGAACCGATATAACTCAATTTTATTCTGACATAACTGAAGCGCTACTGGGAGCTAGCCTGCCTTATAATATAAAGTAACGTAAAGATTAAAAATAAACCAGGTTGGAACACATACGTGTCTAAATACCACAGTGAAGCCCGCGAAGCTACTACCAATTGGGCTCTAGCAGGTAAACCCAGACAGGGTCCTATATTTGAACACCGGCCGTGTGAGACTGAAGGAGGTTCCAACCTGTATAAATAAAGGTTGAATGAATGAAACCATTTGTTTTCATCGCCCAGAACCAAATGAGAAGTCCAGAACTTCCACTGACCAGTGATCACACACATTGTTCTAAAGTTCCTGTTTTTACTTTTCTACATTCACCTTATAATCTAGCTGTTTTTGCCATCTTATTTTAATTTGTTAAAAAAAATCTGTATGCCTCTTTCATAACTGTCTATTGTTGTCACTGTTGTCATCATTCTTTGTTTGTAGCCAGGTCTCTCTTGTAAATGAGTCCTCGAGGCTCAATGAGATGCATAAATAAAGGTTGAATGAAACATGCAGTTAAAAAGTTTATATGAAGATTCCTTTTAGAAATATATTTGATTGAAATGTATTTTATATTTAGCAAAAAATAGTACTTCATAAAGTGCAACATATATTTTATAACAATGTACTTGAAGTATATTTAGATAAATCTATTTATTTAACAAGAAAGTTCATTCTCAATAGTCCAGAGCAGAGCCGTATATAGTGAGAGTTGTGACACTTGTACTCGCCGCTAGGCGGTCACGTGGTTCATGCAGCTCCCAGTAGTTACAAGCAGCTCATCGCTGCCAGTCAGTTTGAGCAGCTACTGGCGCAACAGAACACAAAAATAGACTTTTCTTACTTTGTCCAGCGTCTTTCAGTAATTATTGAGCAGTAACAAACTGATTACTTAAATGATTACTGATTATTTCACTGACTATGCGTTTTATTAAAGCATTTTTAGACGTGGCAGATGCTTTTATCATTACAGTGAAACGAGACTGTAAACACATTAGAAAATACATGTCTACTATACAATACAATGACCAGTATAGCCATGTCAACAGTGTTTTATGTTACACATAAAACATTTTTTTAAATTAAAAACAGAGTAACACCTAGTAAGCTATTTCTGATGTTCTCTGCATGATAATTCTCCACCTTGTCCTTCATGCCAGCAGTATCTGCTCCAGTTTACCAGATCATCTGGGATGAAGTCTTCATTTCTGCACATTAGATAGTTGTTCAATTTTTTTAAAATTAGCAACCGAGTACCTGGATGACAGAGTTGATTGTGCTTGTAGCCTGACCTGACTGTTGTAAAATTGTAATTCACTGATTAAAATGTTAATTTAAATGAAACAGTTTCTAGTTAAAATCATAACAGGTGACAAAATAAGTGTTAATTGTGCAAAAATAAATTACCAAACAATTTATTATAAAATATGTCTGTAAAACAAGCTTTAATGAAGTAGGCCTACTTCACTACTATTTATACTGTTTATTAATTACATAATCATCCCAACAACACAAAGTGAGTAATGTAAATTTAATCTGCACACAAAACATTCTGAATCAGGGCTCAAAATGTTTAACTGTCAAAGAAATGTGCAAGGAAATAAACTAGTATCACTCTACAGGCACATTTTGAGAGAGGGCACTTCACAAAGACACAGTCAGGCCGTGTGAGACTGAAGAAGGTTCCAACCGTTTGTTTTCATCGCCCAGAACCAAATGAGAAGAACAGCAGAACTTTCCCTGACCAGTGATCTCACATATTTTGCTAAAGTTCCTGGTTTTAGTTTTCTACATTCACCTTATAATCTAGCTGTTTTTGCAATCTTATTTTAATTTCATTAAAATTTTAAAAAATCTGTATGCCTCTTTTATTATCAGAGTCAGAGAGTTTTATTGTCATTTGCACCGCATGTGGTACATGTGATGAAAACGAGATTATGTACACAGGGTCCCAGTTACATCCAACAACAAATGCAAGAGAAAAAGAAAAGAAGAAAAACATCAACTAGTAATACACTAAGCCCTAATGTAGTAGAAAAACATCATTATAAACAGCAGCACAAACATGAGTCTGTATGAGCAGATGGTCACAGGTGAACACAGCAACATGACAACAGATCAGCATCAGCATGATGTGATGTTACACGCTGGAAGCTTATTTGAACAAGTGGAAGTAAAAAGGCAATGGAAATAAAAAATGCTACATATTAAAATACCAAAAGTAATAAAAGTTACACACTGAAAGCTTTTTTGAACAAGTGGGTCTTCAGTCTGGTTTTGAACAGAGTCAGATCAGAGGTGGCACGCAGCTCAAGGGGGAGGCTGTTCCAGGCTTTTGGGCCGGCAACAGAAAAAGACTGGTCTCCCCATTGTTTGTACCTTGAGCGAGGCACCTCCAGCAGGTGTTGACTGGCAGATCGTAAAGCTCTGCTGGGCTGATGGACTTTCAGAAGTTCTGAGATGTACAGAGGAGCAAGTCCATTCAGAGCTTTGAAAACAAACAGGAGCAGCTTGAACTGTATCCTGAACTGAACCGGTTGATGGTGATGGTGGGGAGACTGACTCCAACAGACTTCTGTGCAGCCTTCACCACTCTCTGTAAAGCTTTTCTTTCTGCAGCTGTGCAGCCTCCATCCCACACGTTGATGCTGGAGCACAGGATGCTCTCCACTGCACACCTGTAGAAGGAGGTGAGGACTGAGCTTCCCAGACCAGCTCGTCTCAGCCGTCTGAGGAAGTAGAGTCTCTGATGATCTTTCTTGATCAGGCTGGTGGTGTTGTTGCTCCAGCTGAGGTCATCATTCAAGTGTACACCCAAGTACTTGTAGCTGGAGACCACCTCCACCGCAGATCCTCTTATGTTCAGTGGGGCGTGGGTGTGTTTGTTCCTTCTGAAGTCCACAATCATCTCCTTCGTCTTCTTCACATTCATGTGAAGGTTGTTCTCTTTGCACCAGCTCTCCAGGTGTTCCACCTCCTGTCTGTAGCTGGATTCATCATTGTCTGTGATGCATCCCACCACCGCTGTATCATCTGCAAACTTTACAATATGACAGCCTGGATGTGTGGCTGTACAATCATATGTGAGCAGAGTGAACAGAAGAGGGCTCAGCACACATCCTTGAGGAGAGCCAGTGCTGAGGGTTATGGTGGAGGAGGAGAAGTTGTGGATCTTGTTGTGGATATAAGTTGTGGATATAACTGTCTATTGTCGTCACTGTTGTCATCATCCTTTGGTAAAAATCCTTCATGGAGCTCCCCAACACCATGGATACTCTATGGAGAGAAGCAAGTCTATTAGAAAGCATTCTTCCTTCATGTCATGATGTGCAAAGAAATAACAGAAATAATTCTTATTTCTTGTTCTGTCTTGAAAGAGAGCCTAATCTCAACTTGGCCCATGATTACCATACGCTAAACTAATACTATAATACAAATTCAAATTAACAGTCCTGCAGTAAATACCAATTTGTGACGGTTATGGTGTTAAAATAATTTTATTCAAACTTCTTGATTCAGAAATTATTGTTTTGGGAAGACATAAAACGAGAACTTGTACCTTTATGATACTTTGTTTGAATGCAGTTCTCTGAAGTCATTCTGTGGTTCACCTGGAAAACAAAACAATTTACTCATCTCTACAATCACATTTTTCTTTAATGATAATGTCACAATTTATGCTGCAGTCTTTGACAAAGGATCTATAATTTGAACTAAATTAAACCACAACAATCTCAGAAAAAAGGCTAAGTATTTTCTGGAATTATCATAAAAAATAAAAATATAAACTTTTGAAAATTTAAGCTGTAATGGATATTTTAAAACGATGAATTAGACAGAAATAGACCCAGTTAAACCATCATGATAGCAGAGCTAGCTACAGTTAACACACAACTAGCAATTTAACATGTTAAATTAACAAAAAACTGGCGACATGAAGTGTTAGCGTTGATAAATTGTGGTCAGAACAATCAGCTAACACCTCAAAGTGGCAAAAAAATGCTGTATTTTCATCAACTTACCAGAGAAAACACGGAGAATGTACTGCGTTCAATGGTAGAAACGCAGCTGTATGTAACTTTCAGCAGGTCCGTGACCCACGTGACTTCCGCATTCCATTCTTTCTATGGGAGTCAATGGGAGTGTCGCAACTCTCACTATATACGGCTCTGGTCCAGAGGTATCTATTTACAGTATTTTACATTTTCAGGTTCAGGAAGTGTTACACCCAATCACAGAGGACAGGAAGACTGCAGCCAATCATGTGTCGTGGTCTGGATCCTCCCACTGGCTGCCAAAAGTCTGAACCGTGAGCGAGAGGGAGAGTCTGTCAGTAGATACATTTTGCACGCGAGAGCATGTAGTTGTCCTCCGAGCGCACGTGCGCGCGCTTGGATCTCTTTTCTACGCTCGCGCTCATCCCCATTACGCGCGCGGGGCTGATTTGCGCTCGCACGAGAGTAAATTGCTCCCTCGAGGCATGTATTTGCTCTCGTGAGATCTGTATTTGTTCACGCCCCTTCTGTATTTGTCCACGCCCATTTCGTCATCGTCCTATCTCCATAGTGGTCGACATGAGTGTCGCGGGGGGTCACGCGCGGGTGGCGCAAGGTGGTGGACGTGGGGGGGGGGGGGGTGTTGAAGCCGCTTTAATTAAACCAATATGTGTGGTTGCATTTAATTGTTTTTAAACTCAAAATATTTTCTAAATAACGAAATATAAAGTTATTAGTGGAGAAAAGGCCGTCTGGATGACAGCAGACTGACTGCTCGTAAAATATACGACAGGTCTGGACCACACGTAAATTTTGTTCGTATCTGAAAAAAATCCTAGGATACGAAAACATTGTTGGATGCCACAAATGATCCTAAATCACTCGTACGCACAGTATAAGAACAAATCTGTGCGTACGAACGGTTCGTGCATGAGGGCCATTGGTATGATTGCCTCCTGAACAGTACTTTTTGTATTGTACTTTTTATTTTATTTTATTATTTTTATTTGTATTTTATTTTATCATGTTCGTTGTCTCTTATGTAGGTTGGACTATGAGTCTGTAATCTATCTATCTATCTATCTATCTATCTATCTATCTATCTATCTATCTATCTATCTATCTATCTATCTATCTATCTATCTATCTATCCATCTATCCATCTATCCATCCATCCATCTCATCCATCCATCCATCCATCCATCCATCTATCTATCTATCTATCTATCTATCCATCCATCCATCCATCCATCCATCCATCCATCCATCCATCCATCCATCCATCCATCCATCCATCCATCCATCCATCCATCCATCCATCCATCCATCTATCTATCTATCTATCTATCTATCTATCTATCTATCTATCTATCTATCTATCTATCTATCTATCTATCTATCTATCTATCTATCTATCTATCTATCTATCTATCTATCTATCTATCTATCTATCTATCTATCTATCTATCTATCTATCTATCTATCTATCTATCTAATCATGTCCTGAGAGTGCACGCTGTAGCTGCACTCACGCAAAGACATGTAGGATGAGATGTATGAAGCCAGCAGACCAAGAAGTGATTTAAAAATTAAAATGTACCAGTGGAAGAGTCTGCGTGAAGTTAATGATGTCCAGTTAACCAATGAATACAGGGTGCAGTGGTGGATACGATAATCACATAATAATAATAATAATAATAATAATACATAACATAATAATAGTTGTTGTTTTTGTAGTATTAATATTAGAATCCCAGAATTTTCCATTCAATAAGTCAGCCACGTCAGTCAAATCTACATATTCATTGCTATAGCAATAGAATCAACATCTTACTTTTGCTGGTGAAGATTCTCAGTCATCCAGGACATGATAAATAAAAAAAGCGTTCAATACAGAAACAACTGGACTTTATTTGTAGCTCAGAACTTTACAGCATCGGGCCGAACACATCCCCACGAAGACAGAAGGGAAGGAAAAGGAACAGAAACACGTAAAAAAATCTCTTCACACATGTGAATATCCTAACTGGGCCTTTGTCAAGTCAGCGAGGAAATCTACAAAACATAATGTATTGTATGTCTACAAATCGCTGAACAGTCTCGCCCCCGCCTATCTCTCGGATCTGATACACCCATATGTCCCTCCACGTGCTTTGAGGTCAGAGGATCAGGTACTCTTAATAGTTCCAGAAACTCGCCTTAAGCGCAGGGGTGACAGGGCGTTCTCTGTAGCAGGCCCAAGACTCTGGAACGAGTTACCGCTGCTCATCAAACAGGCCCCCTCCCTCTCGGTTTTCAAATCCCGGTTAAAAACTCACTACTACTCCATCGCTTTCAATGCCAGCTGATTTGTATTGGATCGTTTGATTTATGATCTGCAATGTTTTTATGTTTTTCGTGTTGTACTTCATTGTCTGTGTTGCCTGTTGCGTGTTTGTTTGTCCAGCACTTTGGTGTGGACTTGTTCCTGTTTAAAGTGCTTTATAAATAAAATGGTATGGTATGGTATAATAATAAACAGAAAAATGAGAACACGAAAAAATACTGTCATTCCTTATGTGGCTGGAGTATCAGAGAATTTCAGAAGGATTTTCAACAAACACAACATCCCAGTACGTACATTTCAAACCCAGCAGGACTCTATGACAGAGCCTGGTGCACCCTAGGACAAGACACCCACACACAAACAAAGTGGCGTAGTTTACGTGGTCCAGTGCAGCAAGGACTGTCCAGACCTCTACATTGGAGAAACTAAACAGCCGATTCACAGACAAATGTCCCAACACAGGAGAGCCACCTCCTCTGGACAAAACTCAGCTATTCACCTCCACCTCATGGACAAGGGTCACTCATTTGAGGACCAGAATGTGCACATTTTGGACCCAGAACACAGATGTTTGAGAGAGAGGGTGAAGGAAGCTGTTTATATTAAGAGAGAACTACCTTCCCTTAACAGAGGAGGAGGACTCCGATTCCAACTTTCAAAAACGAATGGTGCAGCGTTGGGACTGATTCCCAGACGGTTCACACCTGATGGGTGCAGAGGAGCCTCATGGGGGATTACCGTACTCGTCTGTGTATAATACGCATTTTTTTTTGCTCATTTGAATGTCCTGCGTATTATACACCGAAGCATATTATCTATGGATTTTTTCCCATATTTTTAGACCCATTTTTCGCTCTGATTCGCCGTTTTTCATTTTGGGCAAAAATGGTGCAGTACCAGTTTCGGCCGCTATGGGCGCTATGGGCAGCAGCAGAGGACTCAGAGAGCGAAGAGGAAGAGGAGGGCCACTTCCAGACCGTTTCTAGCTCATGTGTCCGAAAAAAGCCTCCTCTGGTCGGACTGACTCTGTCGCTGCCCGCCCCCTGCTCTGGATGTAGCTGCATTTAGCTGTGAGGTTCGCTGTTTTTGTTTGCAAGATACCGTAACTCATAAACCACACCGCAGATTTTTAAATCCAGCTGATTTCACATTTGGTTAAGCTCAGGAGACCGTTTGCTATAAAGTCAGCTAAGAAATATATATTTTTAAGCATTTATTTAGCTAAATTTAAAGAAAGAAAGCGTCCGAACCGCCTGTATGCAAATCGGCGAACTATTTTTTAAAATCCAGCTCAGACCAGCTGATTTCACATTTGGTTAAGCTCAGGAGACCGTGTGCTATAAAGTCAGCTAAGAAATATATTTTTTCTTGCAAAGAAATAATAGTTTTTACCGTGTTTCCTTGTGAAGTTCTTCATACTCGCTCGCTTCTGTCGCCGCCATTTTAAGCAGGTAAAATGAGGCTCTGACGCGTCGCGTAGCGGTGACGCATAATAGATGCGTATTAAACACCGAAGCGTATTATGTACGGTTTCTTCTGGTTTATTTCCAATAATTGGTCAAAGCGTATTATAGACCGGAGCGTATAATACAACGGCAAATACGGTAGTCTAACAAAGACCTTAAGAAACCCCTACTGTTAAGGTGTGATTTGTCAATTTACATAGGATGTGTGTGTGTTATCTCAGGTATGTGTGTGTGTTATCTCAGCCTTCAATTTACATAGGTGTGTGTGTGTGTGTGTCAGCTCAGTATTTATAACTTTCCTCTCACAGTCTGCTCTTAGAATTAAGAAAGCCTTTTGGATGAAGGGCGAAACGTCTTCTGCTACAAATAAAGTCCATTTGTTTCTGTATTGAACACTTTTTTTTTTTAAATCTTACTTTTGATCCCATTTTTTCTTCTTCTTTTTTCATTTAATTTTCCCATCATGCTTTTTTACTTTTTTTCCCCATGCAGCTCATGATGTACAACTTTGATTTTTGATAGTAATTCCAAAAACCAATTGGGTGTCTAGTTTATATTACTTTGTTGCTTCCAATCTTTGATGCTCACACAATTCTGTTTTTAAAAGCTTTTTATTCTATTTATCTACCGTAATCTAGTTTCCTTTTTGAACATTCATAAAATTTTGAACAAAAAATATATAAATTTGACTTTTATTGTTTATTTTCTTATCTAATAAAATTACGACAATTAGTTTCATAGCTCACATGAGGCTGGGCTGAGTGTGCACGTGTGTATGTGTGCCCCCTGAGTCCTGACACCAACTCAATTACATGGTGGCCTTTTGTACTTATGTATGTGTGTGTGGGTCTAGGCTCGGGGCTTCAGGACACCCACCTCGCTGCTTTGCGCCGATCAGTCCTGCCCTGGGCTGCCCACAGGATGCCAGGCTGCTTTGATGCCTTTCTCAGCAGACACACGTACATTCAGCACACAGACATCCAGTAAGCTCTCACAAGATCTTGTAATCTTTGTTACGAGTCTGACCATCAGTAAGCAGTCTTCTTGTCAACTTCCACCGCCCAAAGCCGTGCTCAGGTTTACATAATTCAGCTTGAGTTGAGACAGTTGAAATGATGGCCAAAAGCTTCCCAAATCCACTCCAAGGAGTGTTGAGCCACTTGATGGCCTGCAGTGTTCCCACCATTTTCACCCTCTTACCCAATCCACCAATAGGTGGAAGTTACTTGGGACACATTGAGGGTATACCGGTACATATGATTCCAGAAGCACCCAGAGGTGGGACCAAGTCAGTGTTTTGCAAGTCTCAAGTAAGTCTCAAGTCTTTATTCTCAAGTCCCGAGTCAAGTCTCAAGTAAAGAAGGTCAAGTCAAGACTCAAGTCAAAACAGGCAACAGTCAAGTCCCAAGTCTGAAACTTGGAATTTCAAGTCCTTTCGAGTCTTTTTTGAAAAACAATGTTGCAATTGTATGTTAAATGTAAATAATAGACCATGTATTCTTTTTAAACCTGTGTTTATTTCAAATCTTGATGAAACATGTGCAGCTGAACACACAAAGTATGTAAAAAACTCATTTTAAAATTGCACTTCTATATTGCACAGTTCAGTTAAACTTAGCTGCAAGAATAGTACTACTTTAAACTATAATTTTCCAGAACATTCAGTGAAAAAGACAAAAGTAGAATTCCATGTTCAGACAAAAAGTGTTGACATTTCCGCAGTACAATACAAAGAACTATATCGTTTTTTTCTTTCCTCTCTCATCTGGTCAGTGAGTGAACATGTGTTTGTATGTGTCCATGTGTGAGTGATACAAGACAAACAAAACAAATACACGCACTGAACAATTAACAGGAATCTGCAATTTAAGATATTTCAGTTAACTATTCTGCATTTGCAAAAGACCAAACTGGCCAAATGTCTGTCTGTCATTTGTGCATGATGAGGCCATAAAATGATGCCACCATAGCTGCAAACTGGCTCCACTGGAGCACTGCAAGCAGGCACTTACAAAGCTGGTGGCCACATGAAACAGGGAAGGAAGAGTCTGCATGTTCATTGTCCAGAACAAGAGGGCGTTCTGTCCATCAGCAACATCGAGGTATACTGAGCTGTAGTGCTGGACTGGTCCGCACATTCTTCTTCTGCCTCTTACAGTAGGCAGCAAACAGTCCTCCATCTTCACAGTCCTTTTTATCTTCATCACCAGGAGTCATGGGTTGTTCTGACTTTGAAGGATCTGCAGCATCTTCTAGGATCAGATCTGAGAAAACATCAAATCAACAGCAGCAAAGGGGCCCTTATTACAATTTTAGACTATCTATCTATCATCTATCTATCTATCTATCTATCTATCTATCTATCTATCTATCTATCTATCTATCTATCTATCTATCTATCTATCTATCTATCTATCTATCTATCTATCTATCTATCTATCTATCTATCTATCTATCTATCTATCTATCTATCTATCTATCTATCTATCTATCTATCTATCTATCTATCTATCTATCTATCTATCTATCTATCTATCTATCTATCTATCTATCTATCTATCTATCTATCTATCTATCTATCTATCTATCTATCTATCTATCTATCTATCTATCTATCTATCTATCTATCTATCTATCTATCTATCTATCTATCTATCTATCTATCTATCTATCTATCTATCTATCTATCTATCTATCTATCTATCTATCTATCTATCTATCTATCTATCTATCTATCTATCTATCTATCTATCTATCTATCTATCTATCTATCTATCTATCTATCTATCTATCTATCTATCTATCTATCTATCTATCTATCTATCTATCTATCTATCTATCTATCTATCTATCTATCTATCTATCTATCTATCTATCTATCTATCTATCTATCTATCTATCTATCTATCTATCTATCTATCTATCTATCTATCTATCTATCTATCTATCTATCTATCTATCTATCTATCTATCTATCTATCTATCTATCTATCTATCTATCTATCTATCTATCTATCTATCTATCTATCTATCTATCTATCTATCTATCTATCTATCTATCTATCTATCTATCTATCTATCTATCTATCTATCTATCTATCTATCTATCTATCTATCTATCTATCTATCTATCTATCTATCTATCTATCTATCTATCTATCTATCTATCTATCTATCTATCTATCTATCTATCTATCTATCTATCTATCTATCTATCTATCTATCTATCTATCTATCTATCTATCTATCTATCTATCTATCTATCTATCTATCTATCTATCTATCTATCTATCTATCTATCTATCTATCTATCTATCTATCTATCTATCTATCTATCTATCTATCTATCTATCTATCTATCTATCTATCTATCTATCTATCTATCTATCTATCTATCTATCTATCTATCTATCTATCTATCTATCTATCTATCTATCTATCTATCTATCTATCTATCTATCTATCTATCTATCTATCTATCTATCTATCTATCTATCTATCTATCTATCTATCTATCTATCTATCTATCTATCTATCTATCTATCTATCTATCTATCTATCTATCTATCTATCTATCTATCTATCTATCTATCTATCTATCTATCTATCTATCTATCTATCTATCTATCTATCTATCTATCTATCTATCTATCTATCTATCTATCTATCTATCTATCTATCTATCTTCGTTTAACGTCCGTTTTCCCGATTCCGGGGTGGGACGCTACATCTTTGTCGCCAAGTTTTTGATGCCAGATTAGGCGGTCAGTTGCGTCCAGTTCATTGAGGTTCAGCGCTTTCAGATCTTGTTGAATCGTTTGCGCCCAGGTCTTTTTCGGACGGCCTTTGGGACGGGTGCCAGGTACTTCAAGGTTTTCAATAGCAAGTATAGCACTGTTTTCACTTCGTTTAACATGACCGAACCACCGCAAACGGTGTCGCCGGCATGCGTCCTTAATCGCACATAAGCCTGCTCGACGTAGGATTTCGGTCAATTGGATGTGATCTTTAAGACTACAATTTTAGACAATAAATAAATAAATAAATAAATAAAAATACAGGGAAATAATTGCACTAAATAGAGTCTTTATATTTAACTTTTTGTGTCACCTCTGTCTTCATGTCTCGACTGCACAACACATGGTGTTCCACCCACAACAGAGAAAATGCTGGATCCAAAGCAGCTGTTTGAGGTACACTGGATCTGAAAAGGGTGCAGTGACCCCTTTGTCTGCTCTAGCCATTCACACACTGCTAAACATAAAGATGCCTTGAGCGTGTGTTTTTTTTGTCTCTAGTTTTTTTGTTTTGTTTGTTTGTTCTGCCGATTTTTAAAAATCTTGTTAATTTGATTGGTTGTGCTGCAGCTCACGCAAACATACATATGGACTGTGGAAAAACAGAGTGACCAGAGCCGTATGAAGAGAGAGTTGTGACATCCCATAGACTTCTATAGAAAGAATGGAATGCGGAAGTCGCGTGGGTAAATAGTTCCAAACAGCAGTGGTCCCAGCATTGAACGTAGATCGTTCTCTGTGTTTCTGAAAATTTTTCTCGGTTTTTGCGTTATGTCGCACAAGTAGCTGCTCAAACTGATGAGCTGTTTGGAACTATTGAGAGCTGCATGAACCACGTGACCATGTATCGGCTAGTTCAAAGTGTCACAACTCTAGGGTGCTGAGAGGGACGGTCTGCATCTGTTCTTAAGGAATGAGTGAAAATCAGCACATATTATTAATGCGTTTTTAACTTTGGATTTAGGGTAAAATATCAAGTCTTTTCAAGTAAACAGGTTCAAGTCCAAGTCAAGTCCCAAGTTATTGGTGTAAAAGTCAAGTCACAAGTCTCTGAATATTTTTTCAAGTCAAGTATAAAGTCTTAATATTAATGACTCGCGTCTGACTCAAGTCCAAGTCGTGTGACTCGAGTCCCCACCTCTGGTAGCATTAAAATGAACATACAGTGTGAGCATGTTGGACCCAAAGGAGTTTATTCTTCTTACTTGCTGTTTGTGTTTGCACCACATCAGTCCCTGAAAGATATGTTCTAATCCTGAGCTTCTAGAAAGAAGAAACAAGCGTTCTAATGCATGTGCAGACTGTCTGCATAAAATATTTCCAGGCCATTGGGTTGTAT
This sequence comes from Garcialebias charrua, assembly GCA_038048925.1. Classification (NCBI taxonomy): domain Eukaryota; kingdom Metazoa; phylum Chordata; class Actinopteri; order Cyprinodontiformes; family Rivulidae; genus Garcialebias; species Garcialebias charrua. The sequence goes on along the minus strand of JBBPBX010008982.1, from coordinate 27,247 downwards.
TTAATGCCAAAACAGTGATTAATTTAGTTATTTATTCATGAGTCTAACAGCCTCAGGGTAGAAGCTGTTCCTCAGTCTAGTGGATCTACACTTAATGCTCCTTAACCTCCTTCCTGAGGGGAGCGGTGCAAAAAGTGTGTGTGCTGGATGAGTGGGGTCTTTAATGATGCAGGTGGCTCTCTTCCTGCATCTGGAGGTTTAGATGTCTGATAGTGGGGAGACTGACTCATACAGACTTATGTGCAGCCTTCACCACTCTCTGCAAAGACAAGAAAATTCATGCTCAATAGTCCAGGTATCCACTCTCTGCAAAGCTTTTCTTTCTGCAACTGTGCAGCCTCCATGCCACACGTTGATGCTGGAGCACAGGATGCTCTCCACTGCACACCTGTAGAAGGAGGTGAGGACTGAGCTACTCAGACCAGCACGTCTCAGCCGTCTGAGGAAGTAGAGTCTCTGATGACCTTTCTTGATCAGGCTGGTGGTGTTGTTGCTCCAGCTGAAGTTATCATTTATGTGTACACCCAAGTACCGGTACTTGTAGCTGCAGACCACTTCCACCACAGATCCTCTTATGTTCAGGGGTGCAAGTGTGTTTGTTCCTTCCTTCTGAAGTCCACGATCATCTCTTTTGTCTTCTTCACATTGATGTGAAGGTTGTTGTCTTTGCACCAGCTCTCCAGGTGTTCCACCTCCTGCCTGTAGCTGGACTCATCATTGTTTTTTATGCATCCTGTTTTTCTTTACAATTTATTATTTCGTTGGATGTAACTGCATGGGACCCTGAGTACACAATTTTGTTCCACCACATGTATCACATGTGGTGTGAATGACAATAAAGAACCTTGACTTGACTTGAAGAATAGTTTAATGTTTCAAGATGCTGGGATTAGGACAAACTGAATCCGTGTTACTACAAAATGTTTCCATCGCTGTCTTTGTTGACCATATTCAGCCAGTTCCAAGCCTTCCCCAGAGTCATATATCCTTCATCTACAGATCCACCAGTGATAAACTCTGCAACGTCCTCTCCTTCCTATCAGAGGAAAACCAATAAGGAAACATTTTTCTGTGATTTCTCAAGATTACATCATTGTGAGCCTGTCTTTCTGTCAGGAAGACTTTAGGTTGAGAACATTTTACTATCACAACATAAAATACTTTTAAATCTAATTTATTATGTTGACACCCACACACCCATATATTATATATATATATATATATATATATATATATATATATATATATATATATATATATATATATATATATATATATATATATATATATATATATATATATATATATATATATATATATATATATATATATATATATATATATATATATATATAT
>JBBPBX010008982.1:0-12815 GCA_038048925.1 Garcialebias charrua | reverse complement strand
TTTGAATAAAGTAAATGTCATTTCCTGCATTCTGGTGTATTTTGATGGTTTAACATGTATTTTTACCTACATGAGTAAACACTTGATTCAATAACTATTTTAGAGTTGATGGCACAGCAAGAAGTAGCCTGACCAACAGCTCTCCTTGTGTGAATAAAGCACGCTCCACATCTTTCACACATCCTAGCCATAGTCTAAGAAACATAATGTAACTCTAAGAACTTAAAATAGTTATTGCAGTGGATTTTTCATGCTGCAGAGTGACACAGGGCAAAAATCACAGTGAAATCCAATATGTAAGAGTGTACATTTTACATTACACAACCTATTAAACACTTGGTACAAAATCAGTTTAGGTTTAACTGATCACAAAAAAGACTAAACTTAAGCAACCATAACAAATATCTATGGGGTGCCATTTGTAAAGTTGCAAGGTCAAAAGTTATAATCAACATTTTGGTTTATTTAGCTTTTAATAAGAAAAAAATGGGGGGTTACATTTTTTGTCATATTTTCACCATATACATTTATACATGTCATAGTTCCCAACTAAATATTTAATTTACAAGATAAATATTTAGTTTACAAACTAAATATTTTTACTTGCAAGTTAAATATTTAGTTTACTAACTAAATATTTAGGTGTAAACGAAATATTTAATTTATACCTAAATATTTAGTTAGTAAACTAACTATTTAGGTACAAATTAAATATTTAATTTACACCTAAATGTTTAGTATACTAACTAAATATTTAATTTATACCTAAATATTTAGTTAGTAAATGAAATACAGGTAGTCCTCTACTTACGACGGTCTCGAGTTACGACGTTTCGTGGTTACATCACGCATCTCCCATTAAATAAAAAAAAAAAAATAAAATAAAAAAATATATATATATTGAAATATTTAATTTTGAAACGCCAAGTTCCGGTTACTTCCGGTTTTTGATGGCAGAAGCAGTAGCTTGACAGTAGAAGCAGAGAACACTCCATGGAAAATTACAGAAGACCTTATTGTTTGGACCGGAGGTTTACGAGGCAGACCTGGACAGAGGCAGAGGAGGCTAGGAGGGACGAGCTAACATGCTAACAGACCTTACTGTAAACACCCTGGACTGAAAAAAACAGTGGAAATGTACAGGCAGCCTCAGATCTTGGAGGAGCAACGAGCTAACATGCTAACAGACGGAGGAAGGCTTCACCAGCTCCCAGTAGGAAAATAACTATTTTTTCCTTCATTATGGCTCCAAATGTATGTGTGTTTTGATAATTATGTAGAGTACTGTGTTAGGATAGGCTAAGTGCTTGGTAAAATACAGAAATGTACGTACATAATGTGCAGTTTGTCTTGCGCCAAAATTTGGGTTACAATGCCGCGTAGGAACGGAACTCCGTTGTAAGTCGAGGACTACCTGTATTTTATTTGCTAACTAAATATTTACCTCAGACCTAAATATTTAACTTGCTAGTTAAATATTTAAGTTATCTAAATATTTAACTTGCTCCTTAAATGTTTAACTTGCAGAGCTTAATATGTAGTTATTATGCACATTCCTTGCCAGAAAAAGGAAGTGTACTGTCAAAATAAAAGCCGAACCCATGTAACATAACATCAGTCAGAGTCGGAGTCAGAGATTCTTTATTGTCATTCGCACCAGATGTGGTACATGTGATGAAACAAGATTATGTACACAGGGTCCCAGTTAAATCCAACAATAAAATGTAAAAGAAAAACAGTAATAACATCTAAGATATGAACTAAGAAAAACATCAACTAAAAATACACTAAGCATTAATATTGTAGAAAAAAAACTTTAAACAGCAGCACAAATATGAGTCTGAGCAGATGAGCACGAACGAACACAGCAACATGAAACAGATCAGCAGCAACATGATGTAATTTTTCACAGTGATTATTCTGGTTAAATATTCATGAGTCTAACAGCCGCAGGGTAGAAGCTGTTCCTCAGTCTAGTGGTTCTACACTTAATGCTCCTCAACCTCCTTCCTGAAGGGAGTGGGGCAAAAAGTGTGTGTGCTGGGTGAGTGGGGTCCTTCATGATGCAGGTGGCTCTTCCTGCATCTGGAGGTGTAAATGTCTGTGATGGTGGGGAGACTGACTCCAACATCTTCTGTGCAGCCTTCACCACTCTCTAGAGCTTTCCTCTCTTCAACTGTGCAGCCTCCATGCCACACGTTGATGCTGGAGCACAGGATGCTCTCCACTGCACACCTGTAGAACGAGGTGAGAACTGGGCTGCTCAGACCAGCTCGTCTCAGCCGTCTGAGGAAGTAGAGTCTCTGATGACCTTTCTTGATCAGGCTGGTGGTGTTGTTGCTCCAGCTGAGGTTATCATTCATGTGTACACCCAAGTACTTGTAGCTGGAGACCACTTCCACTGCAGATCCACTTATGTTCAGTGGGGTGTGGGTGTGTTTGTTCCTTCTGAAGTCCACAATCATCTCCTTTGTCTTCTTCACATTCATGTGAAGATTATTCTCTTTGCACCAGCTCTCCAGGTGTTCCACCTCCTGTCTGTAGCTGGACTCATCATTGTTTGTGATGCATCCCACCACAGCTGTATCATCTGCAAACTGCAAACATTTTTCCCAACTCCGTTTAGTTTTTTAAACAGAATAAACTCTACTCCACTGTTTAAATGTTCAGGGTAAACACGTTCTTAACAAACAGACCACAGTCCGTGAAGATCCACAACTTCTCCTCCTCCACCATAACCCTCAGCACTGGCTCTCCCCAAGGATGTGTGCTGAGCCCCCTTCTGTTCACTCTGCTCACATATGATTGTACAGCCACACTTCCAGGCTGTCATATTGTTAAGTTTGCAGATGATACAGCTGTGGTGGGCTGCATCACAAACAATGATGAGTCCAGCTACAGACAGGAGGTGGAGCACCTGGAGAGCTGGTGCAAAGAGAATAATCTTCACATGAATGTGAAGAAGACAAAGGAGATGATTGTGGACTTCAGGAGGAACAAACACACCCACGCCCCACTGAAAATGGGTGGGTCTGCAGTGGAAGTGGTCTCCAGCTACAAATACTTGGGTGTACACTTGAATGATAACCTCAGCTGGAGCAACAACACCACCAGCCTGATCAAGAAAGGTCATCAGAGACTCTACTTCCTCAGACGGCTGAGACGTGCTGGTCTGAGCAGCCCAGTTCTCACCTCGTTCTACAGGTGTGCAGTGGAGAGCGTCCTGTGCTCCAGCATCAATGTGTGGCATGGAGGCTGCACAGTTGAAGAGAGGAAAGCTCTACAGAGAGTGGTGAAGGCTGCACAGAAGTCTGTTGGAGTCAGACTCCCCACCATCGCGGACGTTTACACCTCCAGGTGCAGGAAAAGAGCCACCTGCATCATGAAGGATCTCACTCACCCAGCACACTCGCTCTTTGCCCCACTCCCCTCAGGACGGAGGTTGAGGAGCATCAAATGTAGAACCACTAGACTGAGGAACAGCTTCTACCCTGAGGCTGTCAGACTCATGAATAAATAAATAACAAGAATAAACACTGCAAAATATCACATCATGTTGATGCTGATCTGTTTCTTGTTGCTGCGTTTCACCTGTGACCATCTGCTCATAATGACTCATGTTCGTGCTGCTGTTTATAACGATGTTTTTCTACTACATTAGGGCTTAGAGTATTACTAGCTGATGCTTCTCTTAGTTAATCCTAGAATGTTATTACTGTTTTTCTCTTGCATTTGTTGTTTCTCTTGTAGTTGTTGTTGGATGTAACTGGGACCCCGTGTACATAATTTCGTTTTCATCACATGTACTACATGCGGTGCAAATGACAATAAAGACTCTCTGACTCTGACTCTGACTCTGAATGTTCCTCATCACCATTGACAACAATAAACCATTTCCCCCCCAACGATTTTTCCAGGTGCATCTTTTTCAGGTAAGGGGCATTTACCTTCGGGAAAAAGTAAGACCGCCGAGTGGTCACTTGCTGACATGCCTACTGGATTGATTGACAGATGGCGTTTAGAATCTGACTCGTGCAAAAACAAGAACAACAAAAAAGATAGCTGACAGTCAAAGCAGGGTGGTCCTAGACGAGGCAGTCCTTGTTCAGCGGTAGCGGTGTTCTGTGTTTTTATGTTGTTAATAAAAAGTTCTTAAAGAAAATAAAAATCAGGGCATGCCGGCCCTGCATCAGAACAGCCCACTGGGAAATGTCCTCTTGATTAGTCACTTGATGCTAGCTTTATGCTTGCTTTGCTACAATTTATCCAAATAGGAAATGGAAGACAAGCCTGGGATTGTTTTCCAGATTATCTTTCTGTATTTAATGTTTTTTTTTTTTTTCTGATACAATATGTAGCACTTTGATATATTAAACTTAAATATATCACATTGCTCTCTAGAAACAAAATATTGCCCACCCTTGGTCTAACCAATCTAAAGTTATAAAGTTTTTACTTAGTGAGTTCTTAACAAGTCTTTTCGTTTGGTTTGTTGACTGCTGTGGAGACTGACTTGTGTATGAGTGAGTACTGACTGTGCTTCGGCAGGTCTTTAACAAGCAAACAAACAAAAGCATCCCTTGACTATTTTGAACTTAGAACACATATAATATACAAAGTATTTAGCTGAATAAAAATGGTACTACCAATGAAACAACTTCTATTTGTCAATAAAAAAAAAACTTGTAGAGACTTGGATCTTTTACGTGCATTTAATTATTAGGAGGTAAATTGTAAACACATCCTCTGAACCCCCTAATCAATGTTATTAAGACAGTTATGAATTCCATCCAGATAAACAATGAGCTGTTAAATCCTAAAGTGTATTATTTTATCATGTTTAGAACAGCATATTTTTTATATACAATGGACTGTGCATGCATGGTGATCATTTATTTATTTATTTCCGAAAATCAACAACCTACTGCACAAATGCCATTTCATAACAGCCATATTCTGCATTTCTATTTGGTCTCATCTTCTAACACAACTCAGTGAAAAGGAAAGTGATACCCTTGGGGTTGCTTATGGCTCATTTCATAGTTTTGTCTTGTGTTCATCACACACAGTTCCATTAAATGTTGAGGTTTTTTGAAGAGTGCATGCTTCATCATGTGCACCATCAACAAATGTGCCCTTAGTGCACATACACAAATGCACTTACATGTACCCTGAAAGCTTCTTTTTCTAGCAAGGGGATACACTTAGCGAAGTGGCAGAGTGCAAAATTGGAACTCAGTAAGTGGTTGGAAATTTGTGGTATGGAATACAATCATGTTTGATGTCAAAACAAGAGTTTGTGCACCTTGGTGTTAAAACTGATTGACACTCAAGCGATTGCACCAAATACAATTTTCTAATTTAGCGAATACAATTCTACAAAGTAATACAGTATATTTATTCAGAGTGTGATTTTGTCTGTAGAGATTCTTGTATCTAAATAATTTTGAGCATATGCAAGTTTTTGACTGCATCATAAATTTGGCATAAGGAAAACCTTAGGCTATAACTTTCAGCACTTTGAAAATCATTTTCATGCATTTATTACAATGTATTATTATTATAGGAGATAAACAAAACACACTTTTCTAGAAACCAGCCAAGACATAGAAAAATTGGCAGCAAAACGCAATGTTAAAGTGAGAAAGTCTCCAAGCCTTTTTTGAGAGAATAAAAGGCTTTAATTGCAAATTTACTTCCCCACACTAAGTTGTAAAATCTTGCTGGTATCAAGTGCAAAAACTTTAAGTGCTAAATAGTTTGACTAAGTGAAGCCATGCTAAAAAAAAAGGGAATGGCTGCAAGTTTGAAGCCACTCACATCCCACAGACAAAAGGCCAAATGCACAGACATCTCCAGTAAAGTTCAACACATTGAAATCAAAATACGGTGGCCTCATAATGAACTTGTATCAAAAAGATATATCTGTATAAAGTACATGCTAAGCTTACAAGAGTGTAAGGGCAGTCAAGTGAATTGTCAAAATACGATGATTGCATTTTAAATTAGAGCAAATAAATAAAAGGTAAAGAAACTAATACTTGACAACATGACTAACCCTGACATTCCAAAAAATATATCTTCTGAAGAAAAGTTTCATGACCGGACAAAACAAAGACTGAGGTAATGGGGGCAGCTGTGGATGAATGGGTAGAGAAATTGTCCTTCAATGCAAGAGTTGGGGGTTCAATTCCCCCAGCAGTCACATGTTGAAGTGTTCCTGGGCAAGACACTGAACCCCTCATTACCTCTGATATGATATGATATTATCTGATATGTGTTCTATCAGCATATGAATGTGATCAAGCTCTGCTTATTTTTTGTGCAGCTGGAGTAGAGTGCTGTATGAATTGGGTGAATGAGGACACAGATTGTAGTGTAAAGCACTTTGAGTATCTTGATAAGAGAGAAAGGTGATATATAAGTATAATCCATTTACCATGATGATCACAACAACAAGAAGTATGTTAGAAGTAGCCATTGTGACGTTTGCTTGTTTGTTTCTGAAGTTGGAGAATGAACCCCTCAGAAAATCAGTTACCCCCCACCTGCATAAAAAAACAGCATCAGACAGAAAATAATCTTCCAAATTACTCAGAAGATATCCAGTGTAGAGGGACAAATAAAAAAATAATGAGCCATTTTTCAACTCCCAGAGCAACCAGTGTTTGAAGACCATAAATCCTATGGGCCTCATGCTGTTCTGGGGTTTTATCCTGGTCACCAGTCGTGGCACGTGTTGCACTGAATGCTAAAGTAAGACAATGTCACAGCGAGCATTACTGAAAAGCAGAGTAAGAGCTTAATCCCTAAAAGTTCATGCATACTGTGCTTTTGTCCTCTTTGAGCTTTTCAAGACTATTTTAAACAAACCAAATTTCAACAAAAAAACAAAACCACAAAAATAAAAACACATAAACAAATAAATAAATAAACAAACTTGAATACCCTGTGAGTAATCGTGAATTTCCAGCTTGTTTTGATGCTGTTGCACATTTTATTTCAGCGTCCATTGATTGCACAAATCGACAAAGACAAGCTGTTGGCATCACTTTCCAGTGCTGTGAGTAAAGATAATATAATAATATGATTCAATTTCAAGGGATTGGATAAACAGTTAAACACAGAGTATTTAAAATCAAACAACAATTTCTCACTTGACCTAACCAAGAATGTGTTTCCTCTGCTGAACCAAACCAGTTTAATTGTGTTTAGCACAACTTAGATTTCTTGCTTCACTCTGACTGACTGTCTGATTCCATTAACTGGCTCAATAGCTTTAATTAAACACAATCCAAGACGAGCAATATTTGACAGATTGTGCAAGTGAATTTTGAAAATGCTTCTTTCAGTATATGCATCATCTGTTAGAAAGAAAACGTTGTCTAGTTCCTCCATAATTTCATTTTCCTTACCTGCTTTTGTTCTTTTCGGCTCTTGAGGGAGCTGGTGCAAATCTCACTCACACCTGGGGGCAATTTAGTTACTAATTAACATAACATGCATGTGTTTGTTTATGAGAGGAAACTGAAAGTTATGCACCATAACTCATGTTCCCTGAAGGAAGGGAATGAGGTGCAACATACTAGCTATGGGAATTGCGCCCCGCGCGATTACCTGAAGGAATCCATTCACGCCTTTTACGGCAGGGGGCGTCACCCTGCGTCAGAAGTACCGCCCTTTAGGTACTTAAGCGACTGACGCCCCTCCAACTTTCTCCAAAATTGCACTTCACGAGCTTTCAGCATTGAAAAGGGCCAGATATGTTGCACCTCGTTCCCTTCCTTCAGGGAACATGAGTTATGGTGCATAACTTTCAGTTCCCTTTCAGTTGGTCTCTCGGTGCAACATACTTGCTATGGGAACGTAATCCATTCACGCCCTTGAAATGCTCAGTAAAATGCCTGCTAGTGTGAACGTCTGCCTTTGACCAGTAGGCATCTCAAAGCTACTTTCTATTGTGTATTAGAAAGAACAGCCTGAGTGACATCACACGCAGTAACATCCAAACTGTAGTACTTTGCAAAAGTGTTTAATGAGCTCCAGTTTGCAGCAACGCAAATGTCTGCAACTGGCACGCCCTTGAACAGTGACCACGAAGTGGCCAAGCCCCTAGTTTTGATTTTATCATGTCCTGGACGACTGAGAATCTTCACCAGCAAGCCCCTAGTTGAGTGAGCGTGCACTCCAGGCGGTACCTGTTAACCTTTGCTACTGTATGTCTTTTTAATGGCCTCTGTCACAATGTGAGAGGCGCTGTCTTGATAGGGCCTTTCCTGTAGCAGGTGCGGCAAAGCAGACGAACAGTTGGTTTGTTTCCCTCCATTCGGTTGTTCTCTGTATGTAAGTGCGTAAAGCCCTCACAGGGCAGAGAGCCTTTAGTCTCCCCTGTTCCCGAGTAAGGACAGGGGCAGGTGGGAAGGAGGAGAGGTCAAAGTCTAGACTCCTATGGTTCAAGGTCAAGACCTTGGGAGTATAATAGAACCACTAGACTGAGGAACAGCTTCTACCCTGAGGTTGTCAGACTCATGAATAAATAATCAACACGAATAAACACTGCAAAATATCACATCATGCTGATGCTGATCTGTTTTCTTGTTGCTGCTGATCTGTTTCATGTTGCTGTGTTCATTTGCGACCATCTGCTCATACAGACTCGTGTTCGTGCTGCTGTTTATAATGATGTTTTTCTATTACATTAGGGCAGTGTATTACTAGTTGATGTTTTTCTTAGTTAATCCTAGATGTTATTACTGTTTTTCTCTTGCATTTGTTGTTGGATGTAACTGGGACCCTGTGTACATAATCTCGTTTTCATCACATGTACCACATGTGGTGCAAATGACAATAAAGACTCTCTGACTCAGACTCTCTGACTCTGGCTCTCTGACTGACTCTGATAAGCGGGATTAGGCCTCAGGGTGACCTTTGACCCATCAGGGGCGAATATGGTACATAACGGATGTACAGATAGAGCGTGGAGGTCACCCATGCATTTCGCCGAGCAAAGAGCCAGGAGAAGAGCAGTTTTATAAGATAGAAGATCTATCTTAATCCCGCTAAGAGGCTCGAATGGTGGGTCGCAAAGAGTCCCCAAGACCAGGCCAAGATCCCAAACAGGGGTCAAGGTCCTGTTGGATGGCTTGGTTCAAAGCATACCTTTCATATATCTCATTATGATTGGATGTGTTTCAGGAGTCCTGTGTCCACAGCCCTTGTGACAAGCAGAGATAGCTGCAAGGAACACTTTAATCGTTGAATAAGAACCACCCTTTTCCAGTAAATCTTGAAGGAAGGTTAGGAGCTGAGCCAGGTCGCAAGCATAAGGAATGATATTCCTTTCTGAGCACCAGGCTTTGAAAATGCGCTACTTATGTATGTATAAGGAATGTGTTGACCCAACACGGGCATTCTGTATGGTTTTCACCACGTTCTCCGGTAGGCCCGAAGCCATCAGCCTGTCCTTTTCAGCTAACAGGTTGGAATTAGTTCCAGTCCCTGGCCTAAGCGGCTGGACTGCAACTTCCTGTAGCCGTTTTTGCATTGGCCAGCCCTCCCCAGTCCAGCTCGTCCCTGGGTGGCCCAGAGCCACCCGCGTTCATTACGCATTTGCCGCAGAGCCACCTTGAAGTGGGTGGGTAGTTCTCTGGAAGTGGGTGGGGTGCTCTCTTCACGTGGGTGGAGTATTCGTGTTTTAAGAGAGGAGACTCCGCTAAAAAAAAATTGTTAGCTGGATATATATTAGTGTTTCTGAGTTTAATTTTTGTTAATAACTGATCACAAATCAGCTTATGTCACAACGTAAATAACCACGAAGCGCGCACCCATTCCCGCCTTTCAGCGCGACTTGAATGTCATTAAAATATAACTAATATTGTCTAACTGTTGCGCGCAGCCAGGGTTTTAAAATATAACTAATAATCTCTAACTCCTTTGCGTAGCTAGAATGTTAAGAGCGGTGATTCCTTCATAAGCAACGTGAACTCCCCAAAAAAAACAGTCCGCCGCCGTGGCTTAGAGGGTTAATCCTCTTGTATCTTGACCAGACGAAGCGGGTTCGCGTCCCACCTGGGACAAGGTTTTTTTTACGTTTGTCTTTTATTGGAGTAAATAAAAAGGAGTTTTGTTAAGCATTTTACCAAACAAACTCCTTTTTATTTACCAAACAAACTCCTTTTTATTTACTCCAATAAAAGACAAACGTAAAAAAAAACCTTGTCCCAGGTGGGACGCGAACCCGCTTCGTCTGGTCAAGATACAAGAGGATTAACCCTCTAAGCCACGGCGGCGGATTGTTTTTTTTGGGAGTTCACGTTGCTTATGAAGGAATCACCGCTCTTAACATTCTAGCTACGCAAAGGAGTTAGAGATTATTAGTTATATTTTAAAACCCTGGCTGCGCGCAACAGTTAGACAATATTAGTTATATTTTAATGACATTCAAGTCGCGCTGAAAGGCGGAAATGGGTGCGCGCTTCGTGGTTATTTACGTTGTAACATAAGCTGATTTGTGATCAGTTATTAACAAAAATTTAACTCAGAAAAACTAATTCAGCTAACAATTGTTTTAGGGGTTTCTGTAGTTAAATTTGAATGAAATTCAACCCTCGCGCTGAGGTTGTTTGAATGAGTCCCGCCCCTGCTTTAAACAACAAATCAAATGTGAGCAGTACATGACGTCAAACTGGTTCCGTGGGGCCCGGCCCGATAGAACCACGGTGGAGATGGTTCCAGAACAACGGTGGATCCCGGGCGGAAACGGTAAATGCGAACACGCCAAACCCGGGTTAGAAGCGGGGAGGGCCGGCCAATGCGAAAATGGCTTTTGTGAGCCTTTGAGGGTCAACCAGGTTGGGGAGAGGGCCTCCACGTTGATGTGTTAACAGACTGCACTGATCAAGTTTTGTTGAAGACAGATGAAGTCTATTAATTTTATTAGATCGAGTTGGAGCAAGGAACTTATTATTGCCCTCCAAAACAGGATGTATTGGATTGAGGGGCTGCGGTTTTTGTAAACGAGCAGACCTCCTAACTCCAATTGGTGTCTCACCCAGTGGGATAATATTGTGTGGGAGCAAGTCTGATGCAGCTTTGTGAGGGAAGTCACGTGCTGCTCGTCACAGCTTGGGCGTTGTGTGACCTTCATGAATAATAAAGGGGCAACTGCAACATGTGAACGTGGAGATGGTCCTTTGTGACCGGCAGACTTAAGATCATTTGTTGATAAGGAGCCCAGTTTCCTTTCAAAATCAGGAAGAGAAATCTGGTTCGACTCCGATCCGTCTACACACACAGTAACATGATCACAGCTACTGCTGTGATGGTGTGAGATTTGTGGCCGCCTTGGGACATCCGTTGTGACTCCTCCATCCTTAGAATCTGTTGACGTGCTCTCCTGTGGTGCGAACATGTCACGTGTTTGTCTGGTTAGTGTATTGACCGGCCCTCGTTCACCATGGAGCGGGGGCTGGAACACGTGTCCTCTCTCACCTGTCTTCGCGAAAGGTGGAGGGTTTGTTCGCAGATGCCTCTGGGTCTGTCCTCTAGAGACAGGTCCTGAGGCACCCTGCTGGGGTTTATTGAATATACTAACACCCCATGAGCCGTGAGGGAGGGGGATGTGCCCCCCCCCTATGACAGCTAACAGGCCAGATAGGCCCGTGTTGTTGTTAATTATTTGTGTTGGTATTATTGTTTTTTCTTTTTTTTGATAGTCAATAAAACAGGGATGCTTGCTGTTTTATGAGCTATATTCGTGCTTATGTGCGACGACATACATGATTTGATGTCACTCACAGTAGGGAGAGCATGGTTTGTGCATGCAACAGGATTATCAGCCATTTGTACTTTGCTACAAATAAAGTCTGAACAAGGTGTGAACATTCCCGTTACCACGTGGGCGGGAGGTCGTATAAAAAGTAAAAGTGGACCTGGTTCATCAGGCACGTTTTTGTCGTGTGTCCCAGCTCGCCGAGGAGGCCCTATGCCTGCTCGCCTGGCGTGGGACTAACCTATTTTTGCTCCATGCATGCTCGGAGCGAGGTTGGCTCGGCGGGGGTCTTTGCCGAGGTTCTTCCTCGTGTGCTGGCCGCTTTTGCGGTGGCGCACGCGTCGTCGAGCGGTGCAGAGGCTGTGCAGGTCTGCCTCCAACAGGCTCCCTGGGAGGGACAAAACTCCGATGGGGAATGCCCACCCTGAGAGCTTCGGCCTACCTGCGCCTTTGGTCCAGCTTGGTCCGGATTCGCTCCAAAGTCTGACCAAATAGGCCCTCCGTCTCTATTGAGTGTTGGAGAAAAGGCACCTTTATTCTCTCCGGTAAATCCGTCAGCGTCATCCACAGGTGGCGGATCGCAATGACCACTTCCGCCATACCTCTGCCATGAGCCACAGCTGTTGTCCCATCATACAGAGAATGAAGTCTGTTGCTCTGCAGGCTTCATCCAGAAAGTCGGTAGCATCTTGCTTATCCGAGGTTACCTGCAGATGTTGGAGTTTTTCCTCAAGGTAATCTTGCATCATCGCGGACGCGTTACATCGTGTGCGCCGCGAGTCCTTGAGCTCTGTAGCACTTCTCGAGAAGAGACGCCGAGGCTCTGCAAGCTTTGCTAGGGAGAGTCGGTTTTGTCCCGGATGATTTGGGAGCTAGGTAGGACGCCAGCGTGTCCTCAATCTGAGACGCGTTGGCTATTCCCACCTAGTCCATCCCTTTCACGTCGAGGAACTGTGAGAGAGGAAGGAGCATGGGCGCTCATGGTTGAGACCAGGTGCGGGTTAGTTCCGTGAGGATGTCCAGGAACACGGGCATCCTTTGCCTC
>JBBPBX010008981.1:17201-61127 GCA_038048925.1 Garcialebias charrua | reverse complement strand
TGTTATAAACTCAAAATGGTGCTGTTGAAACGCCCTGTTTACACATTCCGATTGTGGTTTCCACTCTGACTGTTTATTTTGGTTGGGCCTTGGGGCCCAAGAGGTAAAAACTTGGAAAAAGGGCCTTCTCCTACTCTGCTCCTGCTTCATGGAATATCTTACAAAAAGATCTGAAGCTCTCGACCTTGACTTCTCTAAATGGTTTTCAGAATCTGTTGGAATCCTGGCAAAAACCAATGCAGATTTGTTCCTGTCTTTGATTTTATACGTCTACCTTATAATGTTTTGCTAGTTTTTTGATACTTTGTTAAAAAAAGAAAAAAAAAAATCTTTTGTTTTTTTCTCTCTTTTTGTTTTCTATTGTTTATTGTTTGTTTGTTTATTGTTTAATGAAATTCTATCACTGCTGTTCATTGTTCTTTAGTTTTAGCAGGTCGCTTTCGTAAATGAGCCCATGAGGTTCAAAAGATTTACCTGACTAAATAAAGGTTGAATGAATGAATGAATATCTATGACATGATCATACAGCTACACAGTATTAGGTCGTTTACAACACTTTGGGCATTATAATTGCTGTATAACGTGTTTTTGTACTGTAAGAGTGCCTTTAAAATATCTCATGGGTATGTCAGGATTTACCTCAAATGTTTATTTCTAGGCTTTTTTACTTTTATATATACATAGATACAGTATATTTACTTTGTTACTTTTATTTTCCTTTATTAGGTATTACTTCAGCTGGCTTTTATGGGTCTGCTCGTACATTAGTTATTTTTATTATTTTTTATTTTATTTTTATTTATTTATTTATTATTATTATTATTTTTATTTTTTTTAATGTTTTTCTTATGCTCTATAGGACAAGATTCTCTTTTATATGTACTGTATAGGTGTGGGGGTAGGTGCGTACATATGTGTGTGTGTGTGGGCATGTGTGGCCCAGACATAAATACACAGACAGGGTGAAGGTGGGCTGCACATGTGCATCACTGAACAGCCTCGCCCCCGCCTATCTCTCAGATCTGATACACCCATATGTCCCTCCACGTGCTTTGAGGTCAGAGGACCGGGTACTTTTAACAGTTCCAGAAACTCGTCTTAAGCGCAGAGGTGACAGGGCCTTCTCTGTAGCTGGCCCTAGACTCTGGAACGAGTTACCGCTTCTCATCAGACAGGCCCCCTCATCTCAGTTTTCAAATCCAGGTTAAAAACTCACTACTATTCTGTTGCCTTCAACACCCGCTGATTGGTGTTTGATCGTTTTATTTTGATCTGCAGTGTTTTTGTTTTTCATGTTGTACTTCATTGTCTGTGTTGCCTGTTGCGTGTTTGTTTGTTCAGCACTTTGGTGTGGACTTGTTCCTGTTTAAAGTGCTTTATAAATAAAATGGTATGGTATGGTATGTGTACATATACATTTTTTTATTTTTATTATTATTATTATTTTTTTTTCGTATTTATTAATTTGTTTACTTTTTTTATCTATTTTTTTTAATGCTAGTTCTTCATATGGTGCAATTCCTGAAAACTGTTTAACTTGCATCATGTTCCCAGGAGGGGGCGGCAGCGGTTGGTACTGCTCTTGTTCTTCCCCCTTTCCTCAGCCCTTGGTGGACTGTGTGCTGGGTTCTTTTTGGGATCTTTGTGGGGTCTCGCGTGTCCCGTTTGGGGGGATGCTTCGGCGAGTGTGTGGGAGTGGGGGGTTTGGAGTGGGAGGGATCTCGTGTATCCCGATTGGAGGGATGCTTTGGCGAACGGGTGGGAGGGGGTGGTTGGAGGTGGGTGGGATCTCGCGTGTCCCGATTGGGGGGATGCTTCGGCGAGGGGTGGGTCTAGGGGGTGTTTTGGTTTGTTGGGGTACACACATTGTTTGACGTCATTGTATGGGTGTTTTCTCTTTTTTTTCTCTCCCTTTCCCCTTTCCCCTCTCTCTTTCAGGCGACCAGGGGGCGGCCCCGTTTATTCTACTCTGGGCTGAATTATGGCTGATTCTATCCCGACACCAGCAGCAGGGGTAGGACAGGAGATCTGTTTTACCAGCTTTAATTGCAGGGGGATTAACACCCCACAAAAGCGCAGTAAGGTAATACACCATATACAACGCTTGGGGACACACATAGCATTTTTGCAGGAGACACATCTTAGGAATGGGGACCACCTAAAGTTGAGGCGTGGCTGGGCTGGTCAGGTTTTCCACTCCTCTTTCAACACCAAATCCAGGGGGGTGGCGATTCTTATTAATAAATCTACCCCGTATGTGCACTCTCAAACCATTTCTGATTCATATGGCAGATACATTATTATCACGGGTACTATCCACAATATTCCGGTAGCTTTGGTTAATATTTATGCTCCCAATTGCGATAATGACAACTTTTTTAAACACATTTTTCAACTACTACCCGACATGTCCACTTATCATCTCATAATGGGAGGCGACTTCAACTGCTGGCTAGATCCCCAGCTGGACCGTTCATCTTTAAATATAGTCACGCCCTCACGCTCCTCCAAGGTCATAAACTCCTTCATGTCAGAATTCAATGTGCAAGAGGCTTGGCGATTTCTACACCCTTCTCAGAAGGTTTTCTCTTTTTTCTCCCCAGTCCACCACACCTACACGCGCATTGATTTCTTTCTGATTGATAACAGATTGCTATCTCGGCTCACCGGATGTAAATACGATGCTATTGTTCTATCAGACAACGTCCCAGTTTCCATAACTATCAGATTCGGCTCTCACCCCGTCGAACGACCGCCGTGGAGACTTAATACCTGCCTATTGACGAATGACAGGTTTGTATCCTTTGTAACGCAACAAATAGACTTCTTCCTAGAGACCAATAAAAGTCCTGGAATCTCTGCCTCATTGCTTTGGGAGACACTTAAGGCCTTCATTAGAGGAGAAATTATCTCTTATGTAAAGTACTTTTACTTAAGTAAAGCTATTCCCATGGGCTCACCACCTGTGGGAGGGGCCAAAGGGGTCGGGTGCAATGTGAGATGGGTGGCGGCCGAGGGCGGGGACCCTGGCGGTCTGATCCTCGGCTACAGAAGCTGGCCATTGGGACATGGAATGTCACCTCTCTGGTGGGGAAGGAGCCTGAGCTAGTGTGTGAGGTTGAGAGGTTCCGACTAGAAATAGTCGGACTCACCTCAACGCATGGCTCTGGCTCTGGAACCAGTTTCCTTGAGAGGGGTTGGACACTCTTCCACTCTGGAGTTGCCCCTGGTGAGAGGCGCCGAGCAGGAGTGGGCATACTGGTTGCCCCCCATCTTGGTGCCTGTACGTTGGGGTTCACCCCGGTGAACGAGAGGGTAGCCTCCCTTCGCCTACGTGTGGGGGGACGGGCTCTGACTGTTGTTTGTGCCTATGCACCAAACGGCAGCTCAGACTACCCACCCTTTTTGGAGTCCTTGGAGGGGGTATTGGAGAGTGCGCCTCCTGGGGACTCCCTTGTTCTACTGGGGGACTTCAACGCTCACGTGGGCAATGACAGTGAGACCTGGAGGGGTGTGGTTGGGAGGAACGGCCCCCCTGATCTGAACCAGAGTGGTGTTCTGTTATTGGACTTCTGTGCTCGTCATGGATTGTCCATAACGAACACCATGTTTAAGCATAAGGGTGTCCATATGTGCTCTTGGCACCAGGACACCCTAGGTCGCAGTTCGATGATCGACTTTGTTGTCGTCTCATCTGATCTGCGGCCGCATGTCTTGGACACTCGGGTGAGGAGAGGGGCGGAGCTGTCTACTGACCACTACCTGGTGGTGAGTTGGCTCCGATGGTGGGGGAGGATGCCGGTCAGACCTGGCAGACCCAAACGTATCGTGAGGGTCTGCTGGGAACGTCTGGCAGAGTCTCCCGTAAGACGGAGCTTTAACTCCCACCTCCGGGAGAGCTTTGAACACGTTCCGAGGGAGGCGGGGGACATGGAGTCCGAGTGGGCCGTGTTCCGCGCCTCTATTGTCGAGGCAGCTTATCGGAGCTGTGGCCGCAAGGTTGTTGGTGCCTGTCGTGGTGGCAACCCTCGAACCCGGTGGTGGACACCGGCAGTGAGGGATGCTGTCAGGCTGAAGAAGGAGTCCTATTGGGCCTTTTTGGCTTGTGGGACCCCGGAAGCAGCTGATAGGTACCGGCAGTCCAAGCGGCATGCGGCTCGGGTGGTTGCTGAGGCAAAAACTCGGGCGTGGGAGGAGTTCGGAGAGGCCATGGAGAATGACTTCCGTACGGCTTCGAGGCGATTCTGGTCCACCATCCGGCGTCTCAGGGGGGGAAAGAGGTACGAGACCAACACCATTTATGGTGGAGGTGGCGTGCTGCTGACCTCAACTCGGGATGTTGTGAGTCGGTGGGCGGAATACTTCGAAGACCTCCTCAATCCTACTGGCACGTCTTCCACTGAGGAAGCAGAGCCTGGGGACTTTGGGTCGGGTTCTCCGATCTCTGGTGCTGAGGTCGCCGAGGTGGTTAAAAAGCTCCGCGGTGGCAAGGCTCCGGGGGTGGATGAGATTCGCCCGGAGTTCCTTAGGGCTCTGGATGTTGTAGGGTTGTGTTGGCTTACGCGACTCTGCAATATCGCGTGGACATCGGGGGCAGTTCCCTTGGATTGGCAGACTGGGGTGGTGGTTCCCCTATTTAAAAAGGGGGACCGTAGGGTGTGTTCCAACTATAGGGGGATCACACTCTTAAGCCTCCCTGGTAAGGTCTATTCAGGGGTTCTGGAGAGGAGGGTCCGTCGGATAGTCGAACCTCGGATTCAGGAGGAGCAGTGTGGTTTTCGTCCTGGTCGTGGAACACTGGACCAGCTCTACACCCTCAGCAGGGTCCTGGAGGGTGCGTGGGAGTTTGCCCAACCAGTTTACATGTGTTTTGTGGACTTGGAGAAGGCATTCGACCGCGTCCCTCGGGGGGTTCTGTGGGGGGTACTCCGGGAGTATGGGGTACCAGGCCCTTTGATAAGGGCTGTTAGGTCCCTGTACGACCGGTGTCAGAGCTTGGTCCGCATTGCCGGCAGTAAGTCAGGCTCGTTTCCGGTGAGAGTTGGACTCCGCCAAGGTTGCCCTTTGTCACCGATTCTGTTCATAACTTTTATGGACAGAATTTCTAGGCGCAGCCAAGGTGTTGAGAGGATCCGTTTTGGTGACCTTAGAATCGCTTCTCTGTTTTTTGCAGATGATGTGGTCCTACTGGCTTCATCAGTTCGTGATTTACAACTTTCACTGGAGCGGTTTGCAGCCGAGTGTGATGCGGCCGGGATGAGGATCAGTTCCTCCAAATCCGAGGCCATGGTCTTGAGCCGGAAAAGGGTAGCATGCCCTCTCCGGGTCGGGGAGGAGGTCCTGCCCCAAGTGGAGGAGTTTAAGTATCTCGGGATCTTGTTCACGAATGAGGGAAAACTGGAGCGTGAGATCGATAGGCGGATAGGTGCAGCGTCCGCAGTGAAGCGGGCGCTGTACCGGTCTGTCGTGGTGAAGAGAGAGCTGAGTCAAAAGGCAAAGCTCTCAATTTACCGATCG
The DNA here is from genome assembly GCA_038048925.1 of Garcialebias charrua. Taxonomy (NCBI): domain Eukaryota; kingdom Metazoa; phylum Chordata; class Actinopteri; order Cyprinodontiformes; family Rivulidae; genus Garcialebias; species Garcialebias charrua. The sequence continues at coordinate 55,610 of JBBPBX010008981.1, read as the reverse complement.
ATCTACGTTCCCACCCTCATCTATGGTCATGAGCTTTGGGTTATGACCGAAAGAACAAGATCTCGGATACAAGCGGCTGAAATGAGTTTTCTCCGCAGGGTGGCTGGACTCTCCCTTAGAGATAGGGTGAGAAGCTCAGTCATCCGGGAGGGACTCGGAGTAGAGCCGCTGCTTCTCCACATCGAGAGGAGCCAGTTGAGGTGGCTCGGGCATCTGGTTAGGATGCCTCCTGGACGCCTCCCTGGTGAGGTGTTCCGGGCACGTCCCACCGGGAGGAGACCCAGAGGAAGACCCAGGACGCGCTGGAGGGACTATGTTTCTCGGCTGGCCTGGGAACGCCTTGGGATTCCCCCGGAGGAACTGCTCCAAGTGGCTGGGGAGAGGGAAGTCTGGGCCTCCCTACTTAGGCTGCTACCCCCGCGACCCGACCTCGGATAAGCGGAAGAAGATGGATGGATGGATGGATGGATGTAAAGTACGAAAATAAATTACGAAAAGATAAACTTAATACACTGACGCGCCAAATCTCTCAAATTGATAACTTGTATGCCACATCCCCTTCTCCTGTTTTATACAAGGATAGACTCATCTTACAGGCTGAGTTTGATGTGCTCACGACCCAACACACTACAGAGATGTTACTTCAAACAGGTGCCCAATTTTGTGAACATGGGGATAAAGCTGGCAAACTGTTAGCTCATAGGATTCGTCGTTTATCAGCCTCTCGCCATATCACCCAGATTCAAATTGATCAGGGTACCACTGTTAACCCAATAGAGATCAACCTGGCCTTTAGAGATTTTTACGAAAAACTTTATTCCTCGGATTGTTCTCCCTCGGAGACAGACTTTGATGATTTCTTTGACACCTTGGAAATCCCTACCATTGGTCAGGATGTGGCTGACAATCTTGAAAGACCCATTGATGTCTTGGAACTCTCTAAAGCAATCAAAGCTTTGCAGGGGGGGAAATGCCCAGGTCCTGATGGATTTCCCTGTGAATTTTATAGGACATTTTGGGACAGGCTTTCCTCTTTACTCCTGGACGTTTACAATGAATCCTTAACTTCTGGACACCTACCCCAGACCCTTAACCAGGCTGTTATTACCTTACGGGCAAAAAAGGACAAGGATCCTTTGCTCTGCGCCTCCTACCATCCAATAAGCCTCCTCAATGTTGATTTCAAATTACTAGCAAAGACATTGGCGCTAAGATTAGAAGCTGTACTCCCTAGTGTGGTAGGAATGGACCAGACCGGTTTCGTGTGAAATAGGAACTCCTTCTCCAACATAAGACAGTTCTTCAATGTTTTATACAGCTCACCTTCTGACAGTACCCAAGAAGCTGTGATATCTTTGGACGCTGAGAAGGCTTTCGACAGGGTCGAGTGGTCATACTTATTTTACTCTATTAAGAAATTCGGCTTTGGAGAGACCTTCTTGTCCTGGATTAAACTGCTTTACTCTGACCCTTATGTGTCAATTCGGACAAACAGGAACCATTTAGACTATTTTCGTCTCGGTCGCTCTATGCGCCAAGGCTACCCATTGAGCCCGTTACTATTCGCTCTGGCAATTGAACCCCTCGCAATAGCACTTAGAAATAGTATGAGCATTGTAGGTGTGGTAAGGAAAGACTTAGAAGCTAAGTTGTCTCTATACGCCGATGATCTCCTATTGTACGTCTCCAATTTGGATGTCTCTATTCCCGCTATACTTGTTACACTGGGTAGATTCGGACAACTGTCAGGTTACAAACTAAATCTTAACAAAAGCGAACTATTTCCTATCAATGCGCTGGCTAAGGGCTATCCATTGCACACACTACCTTTTAAGGTGGTGGATCAAGGCTTCTCCTATCTAGGAATCAAAGTTACATCTAAATATGGAGACCTCTTCAAAGCCAACTTTTCCCCTCTGCTAACTCACATCAAGGAGGACTGATCGCTGGTCGATGCTGGGTCTTTCTTTAGCTGCCCGGGTTAACGCTATTAAAATGAATATCCTACCTCGTTTCTCCTACCTATTTCTTTTTTTTTTTTTTCCATTTATAGATGGCCTCCCTTCACACCTTTTAGCCATCCTCTCACTCCAATATTTTTTTTAAGAGAGAAAGAAAGAAAAGAGAAAGTAAGACAACAAATCAACAATTATCAACCAAAAGAGCACAAGGCAAACACACCCAACCTCCGTCCACAATCCTGCAAAGCACATGACAGAACACAACAATGGAACATACATGCATAAAGACTAATAATATTCATGAGCTTGCAGTAGAATTCTATAAATACACATACCCATATCTACAAATATATATATACAGTAGTATACATACATATACTTTTATATTCATTTATATATATACCCATCTCCATTCTCCTACCTATTTCAATGCATACCTATCTTTCTCCCGCTGCCCTTTTTTTTAACAAACTAGATAGTATAATTATCAAATTTCTTTGGAACGGGAAAACTCCTCGAATCCGTACTGAATTTCTACAGCGGCCTAAGAAGCTGGGTGGTATGGCCCTCCCAAATCTAAGGTTCTATTACTGGGCCTCAAATATTAAACTTTTTCGATGTTGGCTTGAGGCGGGTAGCCCCTCCTCTCCAGCTTGGGTCTCCATGGAAGCCAACTCAGCAAGTCCCGTGTCTTTGGCAGCTCTGCTATACTCTCCATTACAATCCTCAACTAAACCTTACACTTCTAATAAATTGGTGGAGGGATCTTTAAAACTATGGAAACAATTCAGACGGCACTTTGGCCTACAACCTATTTCGATACATGCTTCCATACCCTCAAACCACACTTTTCCGCCATCTCTTTCTGATAATGCTTTCTTGTCATGGCGGAGAAAGGGTCTCTCTACCTTTCACGACATGTATATTAACAATACCTTCGCCTCATTTCAACAAATTTCTGAGAAGTTCGATATCCCTCGTCATCAGTTCTTTAGGTACTTACAAGTGCGTAGTTTTGACAGATCCAACTACCCAAACTTTCCCAACCTTCCCGTGGATACAACCCTGGACATTTTTCTAAAACCTCAGGTCAAACTGAAAGGAGCTATTTCTTCCACATACAATCAAATTATAACTCTGTTGAGGCTGTGTCCTCAACTCCATCAATATTGGTCTAAAGTCTTCGCTATATTATCAGACATTTATGGCAGACAATTGGAACCAGACCCATTAACTGCCTTATTCGGAATTTCCCCTCTGCAATCCACCTTGTCCTCATCACAAAAGTCCTCCCTTGCTTTCCTGACCTTTTTGGCAAGGAGAGTGATCATTACAAAATGGAAATCGCCTCGCCCTCCTTCACATATCCATTGGCTCCGAGATACGTTACATTTTAATAAACTTGAAAAAATTTGTTACACTTTGAAAGGTTGCTCTGCTAAATTTTTAGGATTGTGGAACCCTCTCTTGAGAACCCTTAAAAGGTTAAATTTCCCCAATATCCCAGACTGATAGGGTGATTTGTGTGTCTGTAGCTGGTGTATGCACTTGTCGCTACTATTTTAGCTCTCTCTCTCTGGAGAGGACTTGACTATTCTGACGACGGGGTCCTCCCCTGGCGCCTGACTCCCCCCCCATCTCCCCCCCTTTTTATTTTTTTTTTATTTTTTATGTGTGTATATATATATGTATATATATATATGTATGTATATATATATATGTATGTATATATATATATATATATATATATATATATGTATATATATATGTATATATATATATATATATATATATATATATATATGTATATATATATATATATATATATATATATATATGTATATATATATCCATCCATCCATCCATTTTCTTCCGCTTATCCGGGGTCGGGTCGCGGGGGTAGCAGCCTAAGTAGGGAGGCCCAGACTTCCCTCTCCCCAGCCACTTGGAGCAGCTCCTCTGGGGGAATCCCAAGGCGTTCCCAGGCCAGCCGAGAAACATAGTCCCTCCAGCGTATCCTGGGTCTTCCTCTGGGTCTCCTCCCGGTGGGACATGCCCGGAACACCTCACCAGGGAGGCGTCCAGGAGGCATCCTAACCAGATGCCCGAGCCACCTCAACTGGCTCCTCTCGATGTGGAGAAGCAGCGGCTCTACTCCGAGTCCCTCCCGGATGACTGAGCTTCTCACCCTATCTCTAAGGGAGAGTCCAGCCACCCTGCGGAGAAAACTCATTTCAGCCGCTTGTATCCGAGATCTTGTTCTTTCGGTCATAACCCAAAGCTCATGACCATAGATGAGGGTGGGAACGTAGATCGATCGGTAAATTGAGAGCTTTGCCTTTTGACTCAGCTCTCTCTTCACCACGACAGACCGGTACAGCGCCCCCTTCACTGCGGACGCTGCACCTATCCGCCTATCGATCTCACGCTCCAGGCTTATACTACTGTGGACAAATTGACCTCGTTTACTTAAATGAACTGGACATCATCGCTGAAGCAGCAGGGCGAGAGCTCAGCTCCAGCTGAAAGCAATGTAAAACAAAGAAATATATATATCTGGCACGAACTGAACGTCGCGGATGAACTGAAGAGTCGCCACCAGAAGCCACGAGCTGAGCTGGCTGACTGATTTTGAATCTTTGATTGGAGGGGGCCGAGCGCGGATCTGTGAACTTGCGTCTCGAGCCATAGGCTAAGCTGGCTAGCCGACCTCAAAGCCGCGGCGACCAGAGAGTGCTGAACGTCGCACGGACTGAAAAGCCGTCGACAGGTATAGTGTAAAGACCTCGGAGCTGTTGCGACCGAAGGAGGCCGAGCGCCGTGCAAATACCGGTGTACCGCTGTCGGGAGCTACGAGCTGGGCTAGCATCGGAGCTACGTGCTATGCTAACTGAGCTAACATCCGAGCTGCTGTGACCAGAGGAGGCCGAGCGCCATGTGCAAACTGGAGGACCACCGCCTGGAGCTTCGAGCTGGGCCGAGCGCTGTGCGCAAACCGGAAGACCACCGCCTGGAGCTTCAAGCTGGGCCGAGCGCCACGCACAAACCGGAGGACCGTCGCCCAGATTCGGGCTAGCATCAGAGCTGCACTTGGAGCTACGTGCTATGCTAACTGGGCTAACATCGGAGTTGCTGCGACCGGAGGAGGCCGAGCACCGTGCGTGAACCGGAGGACCGCCGTCTAAGTTAGCAAACCTCTTCGGATAACAGATCTGATTGCTGTAGGCTGCTGAAACTGTGAGTTCTGATTTGATAACTGCTGATCTGGGTGCTGGGCCACAGCCAACATCGTTAGGCCTGTGAGCCTCGTGGAAGGGCCACGTGGTTCAGCAAACAAACCATCGACCAGAGACCTGCTACCACTAGATTACAAACTCTGTAAGTATGACGAGAAATAGAGGACAAAAGTCACCGGAGTCCGAGGGAAACAACTCAGCAGAAATGCAAGACTAAACAATCACTTAACTTTATGGGTGAAGAACTAGCAAAATTATCAGCAAAAATAGATTCCCAGGCCGGTCTGGCTAATTAAATAAGACAACTGAAAGAACTGATAATTAGCAAAGACAATAAAATAGCTGAACTGGAACGAAAAATAGATGACTTAGAGAACAATACACAAAGCAAGACAACTTGGTGATCTCAGGACTTGATGTTAGTTTTCATTCATTCATTCAACCTTTATTTAGTCAGGTAAATCTTTTGAACCTCAAGGGCTCATTTACGAAAGCGACCTGCTAAAACTAAAGAACAATGAACAGCAGTGGTATAATTTCCTTAAACAATAAACAATAAACAAACAAACAATAAACAATAGAAAACAAAAGAGAGAAAAAAAAACAAAAGAAAGTTTTTTTTTTTTTTTTTTTTACAAAGTATCAAAAAACTAGCAAAACATTATAAGGTAGACGTATAAAATCAAAGACAGGAACAGATCTGCATTGGTTTTTGCCAGGATTCCAACAGATTCTGAAAACCATTTAGAGAAGTCAAGGTCGAGAGCTTCAGATCTTTTTGTAAGATATTCCATGAAGCAGGAGCGGAGTAGGAGAAGGCCCTTTTTCCAAGTTCAGTCCTCACTGACGGAACACTGCAGGTAATCATGTCCTGAGAGCGCACACTGTAGCTGCACTCACGCAAAGACATGTAGGAGGAGATGTATGAGGGCAGCAGACCAAGAAGTGATTTAAAGATGAAAATGTACCAGTGGAAGAGTCTGCGTGAGGTTAATGATGTCCAGTTAACCAGTGAATACAGGGTGCAGTGGTGGGTACGATAATCACAACCAGTTATGAATCTTAGTGCACCATGATAGACAACATCCAACATCCGCAGGGTGCTTGTAGGAGCATTCATGTAGAGAATGTCACCGTAATCAATGGAGGGAAGGAAAGTCACAGACACAAGGCGTTTCCTGACATTCAGTGATAGACATGATCTGTTTCTGAAAAAGAAACCCAGTTTAACTTTCAGTTTCTTCACTAGGTTTTCCACGTGGAGTTTAAAAGAGAGATGTGAATCAATCAGGATACCCAGATATTTATAGGAATCAACAAACTCAATAGGGACACCATTTGAAGAAAAAATCAGAGGAGGATCTGCTGGAACCGCCTTCCTATTTGAAAAAAACATCCCTTAGTAAGTGTCGGACATATGTAAAAGCTCTTACTAACACTAACCAAACGGAGAATTCACCACAGGAAGTACTACAGACTCTGGAGGAGCATGTAGTTACTTGTTTACAGGACAGGAACATTGACATAGAACATAGGGACATTTCGTTCTGTCACACCCTGCCCAGTAAATCACCAAGATTCAATCCGTCAGTAGTCGTCAAGTTCATTAGCAGGAAGTTAAAAAACAATGTAATTATGCAAGCAAAAAAAAAATCTGCAGGGATCAAACGTTTACATAAATGAACATCTAACCAAAAAAAATGGAAACATTGCACGTGAAGCAAGGTTGTTAAAAAACAGAACAAAATAGCATCAACATGAACAAGAAATGGATGCATCTTTATCAAAACACAGGAAGGGTCTCAGCCTAAAATGATAAAAGAACTGAAGGATCTGGATGAACTCAGGAGATGAAAAATTACAAATCAATGAAACAACTCACACTCAAAATGGACAAAATATACAGTGAAATGAACAAATACATTAGAACATGACAACATACGAAGACTCAGAACCTAAAATATATAATGTTGAAAATGTGATTGATGCAAATTTTTTTCCTGTAATAAAAGATAGCGAATATTATAATGAAGAGCAGTTTAATGACATCAATATATCAAATGGAGTTCTCTCTATTATTCACTTTAATAGCAGAAGTATAAATGCAAACATATCCAAAATAACAGATTACTTAAAACAGTTAAATAGAACTTTTACGATAATAGCGCTGTCAGAGACATGGCTCAATGATGATAACACAAGTAATATTCACATCGAGGGGTATGAATTATATCATATGAACAGAAATAATAAAAGAGGTGGTGGAGTCGCTCTATTTGTCAATAATGAAATAAAATGTAAATTAAATAGTGAAATGTCAATAATAGTTGATAATATTATGGAAATGATAACAATAGAAATAATAAACAAAAACGATAAAAACATAATAATAAGTTGTGTATATAGATCACCAGGAGCAAATATAGAAATATTCACTGATAAAATCTTGGAGCTAATGGAGAAGAGTTTTAATAAAAAAGTTTTTTTGTGTGGAGACTTTAACATTGATATGGGAAATAAAACAGATTCAAATAACATCAGCACATTTATAAACTCAATGTACAGTTTAAATATGTATCCATTGATATCAAAGCCAACAAGAATTACAACTCATAGTGCCACAATAATTGATAATATTTTCACAAATATAACAAATGGGGATGTGATAGGTGGTATTTTAACGACCGACTTAAGTGATCATTTACCAGTTTTCACAATCTATAAAAATGATCAAAGCATCACAAAAGCAGTTACAACGAAGAAAAAGATCATAAACACGTCAAAAAAAGTTTTGGAAAAATTGAAAGAGGATCTAGATAAACAAGACTGGAATGATGTGTATGTTGATGATGTGAACAGATCATATGATGAGTTTATGAATATCTTGGAAGCTCTGTATGAAAAGAATTGTGTGCAAACAAATTATACAAAGAGAAATATGGTTGACCAACCATGGATGACAAAAGGGTTGAGAAATGCTTGTAAAAAAAATAATTTGTATTCATGTTTCTTGAAATTGCGAAGTCAGAGCGCTGAAGAAAAATATAAAAAGTATAAAAATAAATTAGTAGGGATTATAAGGAAACATAAGAAAGAATATTATAGTAAATTATTAGATAAAAGTAATGGTGATATGAAAGCAACATGGCGAGTAATGAATAGTGTTCTGAAGAATCATAAAGCAAAAACTGGTATTTCAAAATATTTTGTAAAAGACAACGATGAAGTTCACGATGAAAATGAAATTGTAAATGGTTTTAATCAATATTTTGTGAATGTTGGATCAAGCCTTGCAGCTAAAATACCAAAAGTAGATAATAATGTGAGCCATTCAATTACAGGTTGTGCAAACAGTATTTTTCTAAATGGAACTAACAAAGAGGAAATAATGAATGTAGTAAAAAATCTTACAGACAAGAGATCAAAAGACTGGGTGGACATGGATATGATGTTTGTAAAGGACATAATGAGCCATGTTATTGAGCCGTTTACATATATATGTAATTTATCATTTTCAACAGGAATATTTCCAGATAATATGAAAGTAGCTAAGGTAGTTCCTCTTTTTAAAAATGGTGATAAATGTGTGTTCAACAATTATAGACCTATATCCTTGTTACCACAGTTTTCAAAAATTCTTGAAAAACTATTTGTGAACAGACTAGATCAATTTATAGATAAACAAAATATTCTAAGCAACAGTCAGTATGGGTTCAGAGCAAAAAACTCTACATCAATGGCTCTCATGGAATTAATGGAACAAATAACTACTGCTGTCGATCAAAAACAATATTGTGTCAGTATTTTTGTTGATTTAAAAAAAGCATTCGATACTATTGATCACACCATTCTCCTTGAAAAATTGAACAAATATGGTATTAGAGGACCAGCATTACAGTGGGTATCTAGCTATTTAAAAGATAGGAAACAATTTGTACAAATAAATGATGTAAGATCTGACCTCTGTAATATCACATGTGGAGTTCCCCAAGGCTCTGTACTTGGACCAAAGCTATTTATTTTATATGTGAATGACTTGGTAAATGTGTCAGGACTCCTTAAATGCGTACTTTTTGCTGATGATACTATATTTTTCTGTTTAGGTGAAGATGTAGAACAATGGAGTGAGAGGATGGCTAAAAGGTGTGAAGGGAGGCCATCTATAAATGGGAAAAAGAAAAAAAAAAGAAGAAGAAGATGTAGAACAAATGTTGGAATTGATAAAGACAGAATTTGTCAAAATACAAACTTGGTTTAAAATCAATAAATTATCATTAAATCTAGAAAAAATTAATTAATAATAATAAATAATAATGTAACATTTTTGTCATCTGTGTATGTTTCCATACAAGACGAAATTTGACTCTGCATTTAACCCAATCACCACCAGGTGGGGCAGTGGGCAGCTATAGAAAGCGTGCCGGGGAGCAATTGGGATGAGGTGTGCTGCTCAAACACACCACAAGTTATGCCGTGACTGGGGTTTGAACCTGGGTCCTTCGGGTCCAAGTCGGTTCCCCTGCAACTACACCAATTACATGATATTCAGTGATAAAAAGAAAACTGTTGATGTTCCACTCAAAATGAGTGAGGTGAAGTTTTTGGGTGTTATCATTGATAACAAACTGACATGGAAACAACACATAAATTCTGTAAGAATAAAAATAGCTAAATCGATTGCAGTACTGTACAAAGTCAGAGACTTATTGAATGATAAAGCTCTGTATTTGTTGTATAACACAATCATTGTTCCACACTTAATCTATTGTATTGATGTTTGGGGGAAAGCGTGTAAAACAATCACAAAGCCTATTTATCACTAGAAAACATTATCGTCATCCATCTAGTACATTATTTTATCAACTGAAGTTATTGAAGTTTTATGATTTGGTAGATTATATTATTTTTTCAGTTATGTATAGAGCAATGGGCAATGACAGTGAGACCTGGAGGGGTGTGGTTGGGGGGAACGGCCCCCCTGATCTGAACCAGAGTGGTGTTCTGTTATTGGACTTCTGTGCTCGTCATGGATTGTCCATAACGAACACCATGTTTAAGCATAAGGGTGTCCATATGTGCTCTTGGCACCAGGACACCCTAGGTCGCAGTTCGATGATCGACTTTGTTGTCGTCTCATCTGATCTGCGGCCGCATGTCTTGGACACTCGGGTGAAGAGAGGGGCGGAGCTGTCAACTGACCACTACCTGGTGGTGAGTTGGCTCCGATGGTGGGGGAGGATGCCGGTCAGACCTGGCAGACCCAAACGTATTGTGAGGGTCTGCTGGGAACGTCTGGCAGAGTCTCCCGTAAGACGGAGCTTTAACTCCCACCTCCGGGAGAGCTTTGAACACGTTCCGAGGGAGGCGGGGGACATGGAGTCCGAGTGGGCCGTGTTCCGCGCCTCTATTGTCGAGGCAGCTTATCGGAGCTGTGGCCGCAAGGTTGTTGGTGCCTGTCGTGGTGGCAACCCTCGAACCCGGTGGTGGACACCGGCAGTGAGGGATGCTGTCAGGCTGAAGAAGGAGTCCTATTGGGCCTTTTTGGCTTGTGGGACCCCGGAAGCAGCTGATAGGTACCGGCAGTCCAAGCGGCATGCGGCTCGGGTGGTTGCTGAGGCAAAAACTCGGGCGTGGGAGGAGTTCGGAGAGGCCATGGAGAATGACTTCCGTACGGCTTCGAGGCGATTCTGGTCCACCATCCGGCGTCTCAGGGGGGGAAAGAGGTACGCGACCAACACCATTTATGGTGGGGGTGGCGTGCTGCTGACCTCAACTCGGGATGTTGTGAGTCGGTGGGCGGAATACTTCGAAGACCTCCTCAATCCTACTGGCACGTCTTCCACTGAGGAAGCGGAGCCTGGGGACTTTGGGTCGGGTTCTCCGATCTCTGGTGCTGAGGTCGCCGAGGTGGTTAAAAAGCTCTGCGGTGGCAAGGCTCCGGGGGTGGATGAGATTCGCCCTGAGTTCCTTAGGGCTCTGGATGTTGTGGGGTTGTGTTGGCTTACGCGACTCTGCAATATCGCGTGGACATCGGGGGCAGTTCCCTTGGATTGGCAGACTGGGGTGGTGGTTCCCCTATTCAAAAAGGGGGACCGTAGGGTGTGTTCCAACTATAGGGGGATCACACTCTTAAGCCTCCCTGGTAAGGTCTATTCAGGGGTTCTGGAGAGGAGGGTCCGTCGGATAGTCGAACCTCGGATTCAGGAGGAGCAGTGTGGTTTTCGTGCTGGTCGTGGAACACTGGACCAGCTCTACACCCTCAGCAGGGTCCTGGAGGGTGCGTGGGAGTTTGCCCAACCAGTTTACATGTGCTTTGTGGACTTGGAGAAGGCATTCGACCGCGTCCCTCGGGGGGTTCTGTGGGGGGTACTCCGGGAGTATGGGGTACCAGGCCCTTTGATAAGGGCTGTTAGGTCCCTGTACGACCGGTGTCAGAGCTTGGTCCGCATTGCCGGCAGTAAGTCAGGCTCGTTTCCGGTGAGAGTTGGACTCCGCCAAGGTTGCCCTTTGTCACCGATTCTGTTCATAACTTTTATGGACAGAATTTCTAGGCGCAGCCAAGGTGTTGAGAGGATCCGTTTTGGTGACCTTAGAATCGCTTCTCTGTTTTTTGCAGATGATGTGGTCCTACTGGCTTCATCAGTTCGTGATTTACAACTTTCACTGGAGCGGTTTGCAGCCGAGTGTGATGCGGCCGGGATGAGGATCAGTTCCTCCAAATCCGAGGCCATGGTCTTGAGCCGGAAAAGGGTAGCATGCCCTCTCCGGGTCGGGGAGGAGGTCCTGCCCCAAGTGGAGGAGTTTAAGTATCTCGGGATCTTGTTCACGAATGAGGGAAAACTGGAGCGTGAGATCGATAGGCGGATAGGTGCAGCGTCCGCAGTGAAGCGGGCGCTGTACCGGTCTGTCGTGGTGAAGAGAGAGCTGAGTCAAAAGGCAAAGCTCTCAATTTACCGATCGATCTACGTTCCCACCCTCATCTATGGTCATGAGCTTTGGGTTATGACCGAAAGAACAAGATCTCGGATACAAGCGGCTGAAATGAGTTTTCTCCGCAGGGTGGCTGGACTCTCCCTTAGAGATAGGGTGAGAAGCTCAGTCATCCGGGAGGGACTCGGAGTAGAGCCGCTGCTTCTCCACATCGAGAGGAGCCAGTTGAGGTGGCTCGGGCATCTGGTTAGGATGCCTCCTGGACGCCTCCCTGGTGAGGTGTTCCGGGCATGTCCCACCGGGAGGAGACCCAGAGGAAGACCCAGGACGCGCTGGAGGGACTATGTTTCTCGGCTGGCCTGGGAACGCCTTGGGATTCCCCCGGAGGAGCTGCTCCAAGTGGCTGGGGAGAGGGAAGTCTGGGCCTCCCTACTTAGGCTGCTACCCCCGCGACCCGACCCCGGATAAGCGGAAGAAGATGGATGGATGGATGGATGGATGTATAGAGCTGAGAATAACGCATTACCTTTAAATATCCAAATGCATTTTGTTAAAAGACAAAGTTGTTAGTACCTTAAGGGAACAGAGATGTTTATAAAACCACAATTCAGAACTAGTTTGAAGGGACGTTCTACCTTAATCCAGGGAATTAGATTATGGAATGGCTAGGAGAATGTAGTTAAAAATGCCAAGTCATTGTTTACAAATTAACCCTTAGATGCATAAGTTGGGTCAAAAATGACCCCGAGGATTGTTATTCTTCAAAATCTCTGAAACTAAGTTTTTACTCTTCCATATTCCAGGTATTCCTCATAAAACATGTTTGTGACTTCAAGCCATTTGAAATTTTTAAAATATTTTTATACATTTTCAGAAATTGCAGTTTCTTTGTCACTACCCCAGTTTTTCATGAGTGGGGTCAAAAATGACCCGAAGCATTTCCTATAGAATCTCAAGGGTTTGCTTTGGGAACCTTTGATTCTTACCAACTGTGACTGTCAAGATACATTTTCTGTCTCATTTACACATCTGATACCTGCAGTCTCACCACTGGTCAGTTTGACACAGCAGCATACATGCATTATCTTCATTTATCAACTCCATGACTTTACTGATAGAACATCCTGTTGGTCAACAAAGTAGACACTCTTAGCTAACTACAAAATAATGTTAGTTAACATTACACTAGCTTAGTAAGCCAGCTGATATTACTGGATTTGTTGTGTAGAAACTCACTGTATTCATAATTCCTTGTAACAAATGCAAACCTGTTGGATAACCTATTATATATTATTATATATATTATATTATATATATATATTATTTTAAAAATCTGTATGCTTCTTTTATGATTGTCTATTGTTGTTGCTGTTGTCCATTGTTGTCATAGTCCTTTGTTGAAGCCAGGTATCATGTTTGTCTGTTTTATGTTCTCTCATCTAAACTATCATGGCTATTTGGAGGACAGCGATACCCGAAGACCTTGCTCGAGATATGATCCTGAACGGATGGGATGAAGAACCCATCAGTGGTACTGGCTCGGGATCTGACATCTCGTATAGAGGATACAGATTATTGTCCACCTGGACATTTCAGGCTGTCTGGAAACCAACCTGCCTCTGCTGAACAAGATCAGTCAGACACGGAGGAGTCCTCTGAGACCTCCAAAGAGGGAAAGGATATTGTGTCCAACAGAATGAGCCACAAGGGCTCTTACTAGGCAGAGTTATCTCCCACTCAGGCTAAAGCACCAAGCCACAATTTACTGAGAAGTTGGTCAGGGCCTGCACCTGGGTTTGGCACCATCTCTCCAATAGATGCATGAAAGCTGTTTATCACTGATAGTATATTAGAAGGGAAGCATGGTGGCACAACTGGTTGAGCCGCTGCCTCTCAGCAAGCAGGTCCCTGGTTAAAATCCAGGTCCGGGGGCCTTTCTGGGTGGAGTTTGCATGTTCTCTCAGTGCATGCGTGGGTGTCCTCCGGGTACTCCGGTTTCCTCCCACAGACCATTCATTTATCATTTATGGGATTGTCTTGTATTGTGTTTCTTTTGTAAAAAAAAAAAAAGAACAAATTTAATAAACATAAACATAAACATTTCTGCACTTTTGATTCCATGTTGTCTATGGATTATTTGGTTTAACTGATTAAAGTATTGCTTTTTGTTGAATTCCTCACTACATGCCTACAACTAATGTGGCAATAGGATTTGGCTATTATGGACCCTGGCACCTGGTACTTCCATCATTATTACCCTGCTGAAAGACGTACTCATTCTGGATCTAGTGGTATGAGTACATTTGCAACATGTAGGTGATTTTTTTTTTTTACTATTCCACATAAGCCTGTATTGAATTTGGGACACATATCTTAAGCAAATGGCTTCAGATACTGCAGGCTTGGTAAATAACCATCAAACTCTAGCTGTGTAGGGATTGTGTTTTCCTGGTGTCTGGCCCCCTCTTGTGTGGTGTTTCTGTCCTGCTTTTCCTTTTGTGATTAGTCCCTGCTTCCCACACCTGTGATGTTTCACAAGTGTTCCCTTTATCAGCCATGTTACTCGGTGCAACATAAATGCTATCGGAAATTGCGCTCCGCGCAGTTACCTGAAGGAATACAATCACGCCTTTATGGCAGGGGCGTCAGCGTCGCGCCAGACACCCCGCCCTCTGGGTACTTAAGCCGCTGACGCCCATCCATCTATCTCTTATTGCCCTTCACCTCGCTTAAACCTGAACTCTCTCTCTTCGCGGGACTTCTCTGTTGCTTCATCGCTCGACCAGAGGTGAGCTTGCTCACACTTTGAGATTTTCAGTAATGAAAAGTGCGTTATAAATTTAATTATTATTATTATTGCTCCCTACACAGAGCGTACAGAGAATTATTCCTGCGTATTGCTGGGCTAGCAAAAGCTAGTCCGGCACATTTTTCCTTAACCCCGAAGTTTTTTCTTCTCCTCTTTCCACAGACTGCTTCGCTCGACGGCACTAGCTGTGTCACACCGCTACCTCTGCTAATTCGTAGCAGGCTAGCCAGCGAAAGCGACGCAACAGAGGAGACGTCTCAAATAAAGAGGAAAAATATCTTGGAAGGACTCGCTCGTCTTATCTCGGACATGCCTCTGGAGAAAGGAAAGCGAAAGACAAGACTTCCAAAAAAAAAACAGGCAGGGCGGCGAGCCCAACCTCACGCGCCTGCCCCAGCGGATGCGGTTTTTCCCTCTCAGCGACGAACACCCACGAGGCCTGTCCCGTCTGCTTGGGGATGCTGCACGCGAACATGGCGCTGGACGCACATGAGTCTTGCCCACACTGCAGCCAGATGCTGGAGGCAATGAGAAGGCACCGGGCGGACTTTGTCGCCAAGGCCATAGGGGCTGCTGTGGCGCCAGCAGACCCGGACATTATTGGGGCTCTCACTCCTACGCCGGAGCTCGAGAGCATGGCTTTGGATGACAGCACCCGAGTCGAATGGGGCGACAGCCCAGATATGCTGGTCCCCATGGTGGACTTAACAGTCAAATTTGACACTCGAGACATGATGAACGAGGACGAGATCTCGATTTCAGCCTCAGGTGAATTTTCTGCGGACAAGGCCGACGTCGAATACGGGGAACAGGGAGAAGACCCCTGCTCCCGGAGACTGACTTTTCCATCCCTGCTCTTTTCGACTTGTGTCACAGAGCAACGGACGCACTGCAGATCCCATGGCCGGAGCCTCCACCTCGTCAACAGGTCACGAGGTTGGCAGGAAATTATTTTTATTCAAAGCAGCAAGCCGCCACGAGGCAAAGGATGCCCGTCTTCCCGGACTTCCTCACAGAGCTGACTCGCACCTGGTCTCAGCCCAGAGCTCCCATGCTGCTGCCGCTCTCGCAGTTTTTCGACGTGGATGGGATGGATGAAGTGGGAATAGCCAATGTGCCTCAAATTGAGGACACGTTGGCGTCTCATCTGGCTCCCAAGTCATCCGGGACAAAACCAACTCTCCCTAGCAAAGCCTGTCGAGCTTCGGCTTCTCTGCTCGAGAAATGCTACAGGGCTCAGGGCCTCGCGGCGCGCGCAATGAACGCGTCCGCCATGATGCAAACGTACCTGGCTGAAAAACTACAGGAGCTCCAGGTAACTTCAGACAGGCAAGCTGCCGCGGAGCTGCTGGATGAAGCCCACAGGGCAACAGACTTTGTGCTCCGCATGATGGGGACAGCAACTGTTGCACAAGGCAGAGGAATGGCAGAGGTGGTCATCGCAATACGCCATCTGTGGATGACCCTAACTGACCTCCCGGAGGGACAGAAAATTCCTTTTCACCACCATTCGATAGAACCGACGGGACTTTTTGGAAAAGTGCTGGATCGAATTCAGACGAGGCTGGACCAGAGGCACAAACAGGCAGAAGCTCTCCGGGTGGGCATCCCCAGGAGAGCCTCCCCCCCCCCCATCAGCTGGGAGCAGAGCACCGTAGCCTCGACACCACTCAGCCACATGTGCCCCACCACAAAAGCGGCCGGCGTACGAGGTCGAGCACCGGCAGAGACCACCACCGGGCCCGCCTCAGACCGAACATGCCTGGAGTAAGAACAGATTTGTTCCCCGCCAGGCGGACCGGTACAGAACCTCTTTGGCGAATCGGGACACCAAACTGAAGCTTGCCTGATGAACCAGGACCGCTTCTTAACTTTACACGATCACCCGCCCACGTGGTACGGGAAATGATCTTTTCATGTCCAGACTTTGTTTGTAGCACGGTACAAAAAGCTGGTGACTTTGTGTTAGACACAAATCATGTTCTTTCTGCTGTGAGTGACATAAAGTCAAATATGTCGTTACACATAAGCACGAATAAAGCTAAAAAAACAGCCCCTCTCTGTTTTCTTGACTAAAAACAAAACAAAAAAAAACAACAACAACAAACACAGTAACATCAGCAGAACGGTCCCCTCTGTTCTTCCATGCGATATAAAGGGCGAGGGCCATCTTCTCCCGCTCCCTCATGGCTCACGGGGTG
This sequence comes from Garcialebias charrua, assembly GCA_038048925.1. Taxonomy (NCBI): domain Eukaryota; kingdom Metazoa; phylum Chordata; class Actinopteri; order Cyprinodontiformes; family Rivulidae; genus Garcialebias; species Garcialebias charrua. The sequence continues at coordinate 38,473 of JBBPBX010008981.1, read as the reverse complement.
TTAGCCTAATTTATAAACCCCAGAGGGTGTCTCTGTTCTGTCTGCAACAGACAGGCCCAGAGGCGCCTACGAGCAGGCCCGTAACTCCTCACAGAGACAGGTGAGGGGGGTCACATGCTCCAGCCCCTGCTCCGTTCTAAACCACAGGGCCGGCAATACACAAATCAAACAAACCCGTGACACGTCCGTGCTCCAGGGGTGCGCGCCGACAGAATCCGACGACCCACCTTCCTGGCCACCTATTCATCAGACGCCAGTAAGGGACGGGGGGCCACGGCAGAAGCCCGTAGGCCAACACCAGTATCACACGTTCACAAAGGCAGTTGTGATGAAACTACAGCGTAAGTAAACATAAAGTCTGCACAACACAAAGGACCATCTCCACATTCTCATGCTGAAGCGGTCCCCTTATTCTCAATGGGCGACACGCCATGCTCAAACAGTGATCCTGCAGCGTGTGACCGCGCTCACTGTGCTGACCCAACCAGGAAATGGGCTGGAGTCAGGAGATCTGCTTGTTTACAAAACTTGCAACCCTTCCAATCCATGACCCCCAACAAAAAGAGGAAAAACAGACATTCTGTTCAGCTTTTGTCTAATGATGACACCAGACTGCCTCTGCCTCCAAACACTCCCGATCAGAGTAGTATGGAGATACATCTACAGAAAGGCCCTCTCCCTAACATGGTTGACCTTCAAGGGTCCACAGAAATTAGGGCCCTTGAGGGAGAGCTGGTTCCACCACCGGCTACTCTCCAGGGATCCTCCATGTCACCGGAAGGAACAGTTTTGCCACTTAGGCTGAGAACTGTGACAGATTTCAGCTTGGTGGCGGATAGGAACAAGCTGATGGCCTCAGGTCTTCCAGAGAATGGGGTAAAAACCATTCAAAACGCACGAGCTGTGTCAACACAGTCTCTCTACGCTAGGAAATGGCATATTTTTGAAGCTTGGTGCACAGAAAGAAATATTATTTCTTATTCATGCAACTTGGTCCAGCTCCTCACCTTTCTTCAGGACCTGTTGGAAAAAGGTCGCTCTTTCTCAACGATTAAGGTGTTCCTATCAGCAATTTCAGCTTGTCACGAGGGCTGGGGGAGCTGGACGCCTGGCGTGCACCCGCTCATAATAAGATTATTGAAGGCCGTGGTAAGGAAGAGACCTCCCAGCAGGATCTTGACCCTTGGATGGGATCTTAGTATGGTCTTGGGGGCTCTCTGTGACCCCCCATTCGAACCACTGACGACATTAAGATAGATTTATTATCTTATAAGACCGTTCTTCTCCTGGCTCTTTGCTCGGCAAAACATGTGGGTGACCTCCACGCTTTGTCCGTACATCCAATGTGTACCAGGTTCGCCCCTGATGGGTCAAAGGTCACCCTAAGGCCTAATCCTGCATATATCCCCAAGGTTTTGACTTTAAACCCCAGAAGTCTGGACTTTGATCTCTCTTCTTTTCCACCTGCTCCTATCCTCACTCAGGAACAGGAAAGGCTGAAGGCTCTCTGCCCCGTGAGAGCTTTAAGCACTTACATGCAGAGAACAGCCGAATGGAGAAAAACAAATCAACTGTTTGTGTGCTTTGCTGCACCAGCTACAGGAAAGGCCCTATCAAAACAGCGCCTCTCACACTGGGTGACTGAGGCCATAAAAAGGGCGTACAGTAGCAAAGGTCAACGGGTGCCCTCTGGAGTGCGTGCCCACTCCACTCGGGGCTTGGTCACCTCGTGGTCATTGTTCAAGGGTGTACCAGTTGCAAACATCTGTGCTACTGCGAACTGGAGCTCAATGAACATGTTTGCAAAGCATTACAGTTTGGATGTTACTGCGTGTGATATCACTCAGGCTGTCCTTTCTAACACACAGTAGAAAGCGGCCTCGGGATGCCTTTTGAATAAAGGCGGACGTACACACTAGGATGCATTTTACTGAGCATTTCAAGGGTGTGAATGGATTACGTTCCCATAGCATTTATGTTGCACCGAGTGACATGACTGATAAAGGGAACTGAAAGTTATACACCATAACTCATGTTCCCTGAAGGAAGGGGACGAGGTGCAACATACCTGGCCCTTTCAATGCTGAAAGCTTGGTGAAGTGCATTTTGGAGATCAATGGATGGGCGTCAGCGGCTTAAGTACCCAGAGGGCGGTGCCTCTGGCGCGACGCTGACGCCCCTGCCGTAAAGGTGTGATTGTATTCCTTCAGGTAACTGCGCAGTTCGCAATTTCCCATAGCATTTATGTTGCACCTCGTTCCCTTCCTTCAGGGAACATGAGTTATGGTGCATAACTTTCAGTTTTGTGGTTAGATCTCGTTAGTATTTGTATACAAGTCTATGTCTTCTGTTCCTTGTCAACTGGTCATTATCTATTCATGCCTACCTCACTCCCTGTGTTTCCCAGGATCTCCTGTTAATGTGAATTTTTGTTGTCATGTCAGCGTGTTTGTTGATTTAAATAAATTATATTTATTATACATCCTGCAGTCTTCAGTGTCCTGCCTGTGCCATTGGGTTCGACCTTAAAATCTCAGCTTATGACAAGCTGCTGTCATCATATCACAATAATGGTACTAATGGAATGCAATTCCTAAAATCACCGATACACATTTGTTTCTCAGAGTTCAGCAGCATTACTTGATGTCAAAGTGTACTGCACATTCTCAGGGTTGTCCATTTAAAGCACTCTTTGTCCAGGATATATTTGTATTTAGGCTCTGCAGTTTTATTCAGCTAAATCATCTATGCATATATCTAATAGACGCATTATTATGAAATAACTAAATATATACAGAACTACATAACCCATTGAATTTAAAATGTGGCATCATAAATACCAAAAAATGACACACATTGTACTTTGTACATACATTGCCAGACCACATCTATCCTAACACTTCATTTGCATTCCAGTATCATACACATATGCACACATATATCCCACCCCCACCAACACACACACACACACACACACATACCCACCCACACACATGCATCATATGTCTTTCTATCTTTACAGGGACTTTGCATTGAATTCCATTCATTTTTCCTTCATTTCTGTAGCCTAACCCTGACCATTACACTAAACCTAACCAGTACCAGTACTGTATACCTAACCCTAATCCTAACCAAAAAACGGCAGTGCTTCTTATGGGGCCATCCATCCATCTGTCCATCCTTTATATTCTACTACCTCTTCCTTTTGGGGTCATGGGGTCACTGGTGTCTATGTCCATCCATCATTGTGCAAGAGGTGGGGTACATCCTGGACAAGTTGCAAGTCTATCACAGGGCCACATAGAGACAAACAACCATTCACTCTCTCACTCACAACTAGGGAGAATTTAGAGTTACCAATTAGCCTAACATGCATGTTTTTGTTCTGTGGGAGGAAACCGGAGTACCCGGAGAAAAGTCATGCCTGCATGGGGAGAACATGTGAACGCCACACAGAAAGGCCCTCCCGACTGGGATTTGAACCAGGGTGACCTGCTCGCTGAGAGGCTGCAACTCTACCAGTTGTGCCGTGCTGCTTTATTATGGGGACTTAGTTTCTATTTATGTTTACATATTCATGAACTATAGTCTCTCTCTCTCTCTCTCTCTCTCTCTCTCTCTCTCTCTCTCTCTCTCTCTGTCTGTCTGTCTGTCTGTCTGTCTGTCTGTCTGTCTGTCTGTCTAATCGCTCACTGGTACAGCTTTATGGCCATCTGTCTTGACCAAAGATTGACAGCTAAACTAATTACAAGAAATGTCTCAGCCAATAACAGATTAATTAGATATGGCAAGCTTCTTCTTACAACATAGACAATTAGCAAATGATTCCTCTTCAGTTGTCATTAATGCCCATGAAAACCCATTTGGCTCCAGCCAACTGAGTCCTGCCCTTTTAATTCTGCTAATGATGAAATGGTTCATATTTCTTTGGGACACACATCTTGACTCCACTTTCCCATGCCTTTGCTCTGAGAAAATGTAAAGTCTGAGGTTGCTATTAGAAAGTTATATTTTTTATGCACATATAAATTATAATTGACAGAAAAAAAGGTAGACAGGTCACTTCAGTAACTGCAGATAAGGTGCTTCCAAATTATTAATAATGAGAATAAAGATTTAGAAATATGGGCTGTATTGTTCCCTCATCAGTCAGGTTCACTCAGTGCAACATATGACTATGGGAATTGTGCCGCCGCGCGGTTCACCTGAAGTAATACATTCACGCCTTGAAAAGGCAGGTGGGTGTCAGCGTCATTGAAGAGGCCCCGCCCTCTTTGCATAAAAGAGGCTGACGCCCCACCTTCATCCTCTTTTATGCCCTTCACCTCGCTTACACCTGAACTTCGTTGGACTCTCTCTGTGACTGCATCGCTCGACTGGAGGTGAGTTCGCTCCCTACCCTGAGCGTACAGAGAAATTTCCTTCATACTGCTGGGTTAGCGAAAGCTAGCCCAGTGCCTTTTATTTAACCTCAAGGTTTTTTCTTCTCTCTTTGCAGCTTCGCTCGACGGCACTAAATGTGTCACTAGCTACCTGGCTAACGGAGATTAGCAGGCTAGCCAACGAGAGCGACTCGACGAGAGGACGTCTTCGGACCACGTTAGCTACAGCTAACGAGCTCGACTCTTCTCAGCCATGGCTTCAGAGAAGGGAAAGCAAAAATCCAAAAATTCTAAGAAGACCACCAGGCCAGCGAACCCCAGCTCCCGAGCCTACCCCAGCGGCTGCGGCTATTCCTTTTCGGTGACGGACACCCACGAGGCCTGTCCCGTCTGCCTAGGGATGTTGCACGCTAAGACAGCACTGGAATCCCCCGAGTCCTGCCCTCACTGCAGCCAGATGCTTGAGGCTGTGAGGAAGCGTTGAGTGGACATTGTGGTCAAGGCCATGGGTGGCTCAGCAGCGGCGTGGGGTCCAGACCTCACAGAGGCACTCACTCCCACACGAGGCTCGAGGCCGTGGACCTGGAGGACAGCGGCCACTCTGACTGGGGGGACAGTATGGACATGGCGGCTCCCGTCGGGGACTCCACCGTCGAGTTTGATACAAGAAGCCTGTTATGCGCTAACAGCTTCAGGTGAAATATCAGACGATGAGGCTGAAAACGAGGATGAGGGAGAAGAAGAGGACATCTCCCAGAGCCTGACGACAGCTCAACCAGAGACAGATGTCTCCATCCCCGCTTTGTTCAACCTGTGTCACAGAGCGGCGGACATGCTGCGGATCAGCTGGCCAGAACCCCCACCTCGCCAACAGGTTACGAGGTTGGCGGGGAACTACTTCTTTGCGAAGCAGCAGTCGGCCACGAGGCACAGGATGCCGATTTTTCCAGATTTCCTTTTTTTTTTTTCCTTTTATAGATGGTCTCCCTTCTCACCTTACAGCCATCCTCTCACACCAATATAAAAAAAAAAATTATAGAGAGAAAGGAAAGATAGAAAGTAAGACAACAAAACACAACAATTATCCACAAAAAGACTGGATAGGAGTCAAAATGTTTTCTGCAACAAATAAAGTCCAGTTGATCTTGTATTGAATGCCTTTTTGATTTTATCATGTCCTGGACAACTGAGAATCTTCACCAGCATCCACAAAAAGAGCATAAGGCCAACACATCCAACTTTTGTCCACAATCCTGCAAAGCACATGACAGAACACAGCAACAAAACATACATGCATAAAGACTAATAATATTCATGACCTTGCAATAGATTTCCATAAATAAATATACCCATACCTAAAAAAATATATACAGTATACATACATATACATTCATATCACATATCCATCTACATATCTGCATATGATATTTACATATACATCCCTGCATCCATTTGTGTGTGGCTGTGAGCATGCATAAGTGAATAAGGTTCCTCCAATAGAACATTCAGTAGCGAGCGTGAAACATCAGAGATCTGCCCTCCCAAGGCATTTTTCCAGATTTCCTGACGGAGCTGACTCACACATGAGCTGAACCCAGAGCTCCCATGCTTCTGCCTCTCTCCCAGTTCCTCGCCGTCATGGAGGCACCAGGTATTGCCACCATCCCTCAGATAGAGGACACGCTGGCGGCCCACTTAGCCCCCAGAACATAAAGCTCAAAGCCAACTCTGCCCAGCAAGGCCTGCCGTGTCTCAGCGTCCCAGCTCGAAAAATGTTACCAAGCTCAGAGCCTCGCGGTCCACGCCATGAACACCTCGGCCATGATGCAGGCCTACTTGGCGGAGAAGCTGCAGGAGCTCTAGCAAACAACAAACAAAAAGAGTGCGGTAGAAATCCTGGAGGAAGCCCCCAGGGCCACAGGCTTTGTCCTCTAGATGATGGGGATCGCAGCCATCGCTCAGGGAAGATGCATGGCTGAAGTGGTCATCGCCCAACGCCATTTGTGGCTGACCTTGACTGACCTTTCAGAGGGCCAGCGGTACCCATTTCTCCACTACCCGATCGAGTCGTCGAGGCTCTTCAGAGGGGCCCTGGAACGCATCCAGAGCAGGCTTGAGCAAAGACGAAAACAGGCCTGCATGAGGGGATGCAGAGAAAAGCTTTCACCTCCCCAGAGAGGCCAGTGGGAGCAGAGCCGTGCAAAATCGACACCGCTCAGCCACACACCGTCATCCACAAAAAAGACCAGCGTTCGACTGAGAGCAACGGCCGAGACCCGCAGCAGGACCGCCTCAGGCTGGCCAGGCTTGGGCCAGGAACAGGTTTGTTCCTCGCCAAGCGGTCCCGCTGAGATCTTCCTTGACGAACCGGGACCGAAGGCAGAAGTTGGCCTGACGAAGTGGGACCACTTCACAGTTTTATAGGTTTGCCCGCCCATGAGGTACGGGAACCCAGACTTTTAAACCCAGACTTTATGTGTGAAATGCAGCAAAAAGATAGAGACATTTGTGTGTGCACAAAACATGTTTTTGCTGTGTGTGTAAAATAGAAAATTTGCTCTTTAAAACAGGAAAATAAAGTTTCAAAAGCACATCCTGCCCTGTGTCTTGACTAAAAAAACAGCACAATTTTAATGAAAACAAGCCACGAGATCCATCCAGAGATAAGATCCTACATTAAGTAAATGCTTTATTTACTCATTTTAGTACTAATACTGTACTGTACACACTGTCTATGACAAGACAAGTTTTCTTTTTCTACTTTACAGAAGACTGAAGCCACGAGATCCATCCAGAGATAAGATCCTACATTAAGTAAATGCTTTATTTACTCATTTTAGTACTAATACTGTACTGTACACACTGTCTATGACAAGACAAGTTTTCTTTTTCTACTTTACAGAAGACTGAAGCCACGAGATCCATCCAGAGATAAGTTTGTACACCTGGGTCCAGTCTCAGATCGTACACCTGGGTCCAGTCGCAGATCTACACCTTGGATTCCTGTGGACTTGGCTGAAATCGGACAGTTCCACATGAAGAGAAATCTGTTCAGTTTGCTGGTCTCCATCATTGCTTGCTTGTTGAATTGGTTTTGATCTTTATTCTGTGCCAATTCATTTTCATTAAGACAACACCACACACAGTTGTCATATTGTACACTATTCAGTTTCAACTGTTTTAAATGTATAATTATACTAGTTTTTATTCTGAACTTTGTCAGTCTCCTGGGTGATGAAAACTTATAAGCAAAATGAATGTTTTTTTATGCTTTGCACATGTGAATAAAAACACTGGCCTAAGAACAATCAGGATCTATATTTTTTTTTAATGTATATTACAATGAGTAGTATGGGTGACATCACAATGAAACTACTTCACATTATTAGACATTGAACAGTGTATTTTAATTATTGAAATAACAACAAAAAGAACAAATGTAAATGAACAGCAGATTTATTTATAGAAGATTTTAACTCGTTTGTTGCTGTGTACAACTGCACAAAACTTCTGGACCAAGTCGAGTTTCCATCCATGTCCTGGGAGTCTGCTGGTGATTGAAGATTCTACGACCGGACAGAGTACCTTAACACAGAAATTTTTAGATATGGAGTAAATAATTTCTATGTTTCTCTTTTGTATATAATATATATACTCTACACCATGAATGTTTTTGTTGAAAAGCTTATGTAATAGTGTATGTATGAGATCAACTGAAAAATGACTTCTTTTTTTGTTTTATTCAACCACAATGTAACAGGTTCTTCTTTAAATGGCAACACATGGTTTTCTCAAAACAATGTACATATTTCATATTATCTTGTCTTTGAATATTGCAGAAAATATATAACTACTTTATCATCAACTTGTTAATTAAACAGCATGTGTTTCAACTTTGTACATGATTTTAATTGTGACATTTTCAACAAATTTTATATTAAATGTATGCTTCCATTCACAGCACAGACTTGAACTCTGACTATATTAATGTCTGGCTGTGATCTAAATATTCTGATATAAGTGATGTACCTTCCACAGTGTCCAGTCAGCCTGTCCGTGAGCAGTGAGATAAGACGTTAACTGTGCTTCACCTGTCACTGCTCAGTGACAGGTGAGGCACAGATAACGTCTTATCTTCGCAGTTAACGTCTTATCTTCGCAGCTTCTTAAAACATCCTTGGAATTATCCACCTCTTATGTGCTTCCATTTACGTGAGGTAAAGGAAACTTTTGTGTAAATAAATAAATAAATCGCTAGCAAGTATGTTTCCCCACAAACGTAAACAAGAGCGCGAGACCGCGGGCGGAAGTATATCCCCGGCTTCCGCTATGAATTATGGGTAGTGGCGCGAAAACGAAAATAAGGTGGATACCTGCCTATACTCTCATTTTCCCCACTCTGGTCCTTGAGCAAGGCACTTACCATCCCCATCTGCTCCCCTGGGTGCACTATCATAGATAGATCCAAGCTCAGTGGTCTGTTGCTGCATCAGGAAGAGCATCTGGTGTAACACAATTCTCAAATGTTTGGCGACCCCTGTAGGAGGGAGCAGCCGAGAGGAGAAAAAAAAAGTCCAAATGCTACCTACAACAGGTAACATATTTATTTGTAACAAATTTTCACCAAAACCTCACTTCAAAAGATTTGAACTACTGTGTTACTTCTTACAAATTGATATACTGTATGCAGAATTGTAGTAACTTCCCATGGGCTCACCACATGTGAGAGGGGCCAAAGGGGTCAGGTGCATTGTGGAATGGGTGGTGGCCGAGGGCGGGGACCCTGGCGGTCTGATCCTCAGCTACAGAAGCTGGCCATTGGGACATGGAATGTCACCTCTCTGGTGGGGAAGGAGCCTGAGCTAGTGTGTGAGGTTGAGAGGTTCCGGCTAGAAATAGTCGGACTCACCTCAACGCATGGCTCTGGCTCTGGAACCAGTTTCCTTGAGAGGGGTTGGACACTCTTCTACTCTGGAGTTGCCCCTGGTGAGAGGTGCCGAGCAGGAGTGGGCATACTTGTTGCCCCCCATCTTGGTGCCTGTACGTTGGGGTTCACCCCGGTGAACGAGAGGGTAGCCTCCCTTCGCCTACGTGTGGGGGGACGGGCTCTGACTGTTATTTGTGCCTATGCGCCAAACGGCAGCGCAGATTACCCCTTTTTAGAGTCCTTGGAGGGGGTATTGGAGGGTGCGCCTCCTGGGGACTCCTGGATGGCACAGCACTTTCTCCAGCTAAACCAGGTCAAAACAGAAGTTTTAATCATTGGACCTGAGGTTCAAAAAGAAAATACAATTCAGGGATTACAATCTCTGTCTTTACAACCTTCTAAAAAAGTAAGAAGCCTGGGAGTTCTTTTTGACTCTGAGCTTACTTTTATTCCTCATATTAAACTGTAAGAATTATGAGGAGGTCAATATTAATACTGACCTCTTTACCTTAATTAATTTACTTATTCAGATTGAATAGTAAATTCACGGATTCTGTTCTTTTTCAGTTTACCCAATATTTCTGTGATCTTTATGATGGACAAATAAACAGAGCCATTAAGTGACAATGGACATTGACTTAGTTTGATATGTCAAAGAGACACTATCATTTATTTAAAATGAATCAACTAAATTAACACCATTACACTTGATTGACATGATTTCACTTTCTTTCAATTTAAAACGTCAGCACACTTAAATTCAACACAACAGACTTCAATATTGGATGTTAACATATTTAGTCTGTGGGCTCTTCAGCTTAATTATAGTTTCCAGCTTAGATAGAGAGGGGAAAGAGTAGGAGGAAAGATTTAAGAAGAATTGGGAGGTTAAGAGAGGAAGTTTATCTTGCATTTATGAAACCAGATGACACTCTTCCGTACGCGTCCAGCTAAGATATCATCACACCTCCAGTAAGCAAACAGCTGCTCCTTTACCTTAAGACGTCCGCCTTGGTTCTGGCAAAGAGCTGTGGTCAGCCTTGGACTGACGAGTCGTCGGTCCCGCAAGTCCAAGCTGGACTCCAGACGTGTTTACCTTGTCGGTGTCGGTGATACTCGCTTTCGTCGGCAGAAGCCGTGACAGTCGTGGTTTCTTGGCTCAAGATAATTTATTCCAGGAAGGAATAACAAAGTTTGAGCTTACGCTTATTCGAAGTGGACTCATAACAGCCTGTTATCAGTCCTTAGCTGAAGACGCAGGTCGTTAGCTCTTGACCAAACGTACCCAGCTCTTTGGGAAAGGTTCACATCTCTTTGAAATTCCCAGCAAACTCTCAAGCGTTCTCGCACAGTTAGAACTTAAAAAGCAGGAACAAAGAGAGGAGTGAACTTGCCTTATCAGGCCCAAGGTTACAGCCAGAGCAGAGAGAGATTTGTTTAGGGAAAGGCACAGCAAGCTGGAGCCCTTTCATGAAAAACAACGGGTTACTGTCCTCTGAGTTTCTAAACAAAACCGTCCGGTCTCTGTGACCCGAGATTGCACCTTTGACACAGCAGTGAACACAGTTTAACTCTCACAGAATAACACAGCTTAAAAGCACACATCATGAAAATGACAAAAGTTATTCTTTTGATCACATCAGCCTAAAATCAAAGATAGAAATAGTCTCTTATTGGTGACTATGTTATCAGATTATAGCTAAATGAATGATTTTGTAGTAAATGTCTTGCTTTACTGAGAGGTCAGTAAAGGTCATCACTGGACAGTTCAAAAACCTTAATTTGACCCTGGGTAGGTCCACTACAAAACAAATAGTCAAAACAGGATTTTATCATCTAAAAAATATAGCCAGAGTCCACCCTCTTCTTTCTCTGACCAATACTGAGACTTTGATGCACGCTTTTATTTCTAGTCGTTTAGACTACTGTAATTCATTGCTTTCTGGTCTCCCTAAGAAAAATTTGTCCAGCCTTCAGATGTTACAAAACTCTGCTGCTCGTGTGCTAACCAAGACCAGAAGACAGGCTCATATTACACCTGTTTTTAAGTCATTGCATTGGTTCCCTGTGCGCCTCAGGATTGATTTTAAAATTCTTTTAGTGGTTTTTAAATGTCTCAATGGTCTCGCACCATCTTATCTTGCAGAGCTGCTATTGCCCTATGAACCCCCGCGGACATTAAGGTCCTCTGGTACTGGACTACTAACGGTTCCAAAAGTCAGAACTCACTCTTATGGTGAGGCTTCTTTCCAGTTATATTTCCCCCGTCTGTGAAATAGTCTGCCGGAGAACCTGAGGACTGCAGAGAATGTTGTTGTTTTTGTGTGGCATGGAGGCTGCACAGTTGCAGAGAGGAAAGCTCTACAGAGAGTGGTGAAGGCTGCACAGAAGTCTGTTGGAGTCAGTCTCCCCACCATCACAGACATTTACACCTCCAGATGCAGGAAAAGAGCCACTTGCATCATGAAAGACCCCACTCACCCAGCACACTCACTCTTTGCCCCACTCCCCTCAGGACGGAGGTTGAGGAGCATTAAATGTAGAACCACTAGACTGAGGAACAGCTTCTACCCTGAGGCTGTTAGACTCATGAATAAATAATCAATATGAATAAACACTGCAAAATATCACATCATGCTGATGCTGATCTGTTTCTTGTTGCTGTGTTCATCTGTGACCATCTGCTCATACAGACTCATGTTCGTGCTGCTGTTTATAATGATGTTTTTCTACTACATTAGGGCTTAGTGTATTACTAGTTGATGTTTTTCTTAGTTAATCCTAGATGTTATTACTGTTTTTCTCTTGCATTTGTTGTTGGATGTAACTGGGACCCCGTGTACATAATCTCGTTTTCATCACATGTACCACATGCGGTGCAAATGACAATAAAGACTCTCTGACTCAAGACCCATCTTTTTAACTGCATTTCCTGAACTGGTTCATCTCTGTTCAATCTATACATTTTCCATACTACTGTATTTAATTTTATTTATTTATTTATTTATTTTATGTGTCGTTTGCTTTAATTTTGTGAGTTTATTGTTTTATAATTCTTTACAGCACTTTGAGCTGCTTTTAGTATGAAGGGTGCTTTATAAATAAAATTGATTGATTGATTGATTGATTGATTGATACTCATCATTTAACAAAGTTAAGTCAGGTCCTCTGGACAGATTTTTCTTGTTGAGTTCAGCAAGAAGAATCAAGAAGAAGAATCCATCCAGAGGACCTGACTTAACTTTGTTAGATGACTCATCAGTCCATCTGCTATTTAAGACCAGCTCTGACCAAAGCTCACCTCTGGATTGTTCCTTCACACTAGTGACCAATGTGGCCGACTCCGGTGTACATTGTGACTCTCAGTGACTTTTGTGGTTGATTAGGGGGTGGGGGGTGATGGGTGTACTTACCTCCACTCATCACCTTTTTGTACAGAACCAACTGTCCTTGTGAACTGCTGACATGTAAACCTTAATCAAAGATAAACCTCACCACTTACCTTCCTGACCCACTCTCCATCACTTCATCGTGTCCTTCCTTTTAACTTTTGAATTTTCCTGCCTTCTTCACAAAACCTAAAAACTGGACAAATAAGTCCAACATTCATTTCATCAATGATTCTCAAGATTACCTCTAAAACATGTTCTCTTTGGAGAGAAGATGACCTCAAACCAATCTTCACATAGCTTGCCATAATTGTCTGTATACGGTATATTCTCAATAAATAAATATTGTTCATCTGCTACTAATGTCAGTTGATGGGTTCATAACAATAGTCTATTTAATGTTTAAACTATGACATTTAATGTGCTATCACACAATCTTGGGAATCCACTGTATTATTAAAATGCATATGAAGAGGTCTTTTTCAAAACTCTGCAAAGATCATCCACATTCTTGTAGATTTCTATAAACATTCTATTCTATTAAGGTCTTGAGTGTGAAGGTGTCCTTAGAGGACAATATAAAATAATTACAGTTCATTTTAAACCCACATGTTTTTTGTGTCAGTCAACAGTTGTTCCATAAAAGTTAATCAATGTGGTTTGCGTCACAGCAGCACATCAAAATTGTCTCTATCTAAAGAAAGTATTAAAATTTGCCACCGGATGCTTTGCTGTCATTTTATATGCAATGTTGACAATGGAAATAAAAATTTCCAACAGTAAATTATGCTACATAATCCTTCATTTTCTAAATCTTATCAATCAAAATTCATGGTGTCTGCATGCCATGCAATTTGTACGCCTTGCTGTCATATTTATTAAAGGAGTTTTTATATTACTTGTAGTATGTCACTGCCAATAAAGAGTTGTGACAAAATATTACAAAACACCTTAAATTTTCAGAAAGTTAAAGAAGATCTGCTATTGAACACTTGGCTTAATATAAATCATCCCTAAAGCAGATGTTGTTTAATGCTATGGCTCAGCAATGTAAAACTGCCTAACTTACTGCCTGGATAAGAGAAGTGCCATTTAGGATGGAGTAATTAATATGTTGTCTGCATATTTTATCCTGGACCTGCATTTCTGATGAGACAGTAATCAATGGCCTAGCTGCATGCAGCTGCATGCTACAGGGCAATCAATGGCTCTGTACTGTGATGCAGTGTCAGTGTAACAAAAAATATTGTACAGGGGTTGAATTGCTCAGGGCTTTATAACCTATTCATTCCTAATGTTATTCAAACACATAACATTTCTTCTGTCTCTAGACACATTTACTATGTAAAATTCATTCATTCATTCAACCTTTATTTATACAGGCTAGCCTCGTTGAGCCACGGGGACTCATTTACAAGAGGGACCTGTCTCACTCACACCCAGGGTCAATTTAGAGTTACCAATCAGCCTAACATGCATGTTTTTGGACTGTGGGAGGAAACCGGAGCACCCGGAGAAAACCCACGCATGCACGGAGAGAACATGCAAACTCCACCCAGAAAGGCCCCCCGGACCGGGATTTGAACCAGGGACCTGCTCGCTGAGAGGCAGCAGCTCTACCAGTTGTGCCACTGTGCTGCCCAACATAACATGAGAGCTCAAGATCTCTGTGCTAAAGCAGTTGGCGCTGACCATCTCCCAATCTATCACTGATGTAAACGATGGTCCGAACCAGTAGAATCCATACCCAGGCATGGTTATTGTCAGTATTAGTCACAGTGCCAGCCTGACAGAAGTCATCTGTACTCACAATTGCTTTTTCAGAAGCATATTGCCATCTGTAATTTAATGCACCTTCACCGGAGCACCTATAACCTTGTGGAGGGGATAGAAATATGTCATCCACATTGACAGGAAGTTTCCTGTCTGATGAAAACATTTGCATGCTTTAAGAGAATTTTGTTGTTGGATATAAACATATTAATATTACTTTTGACTCAAACACCACTAAGGATATACATCCAGTGAGTGAAACATTTTAATGTCATGTTTTTATAGTATAATTTAGGTTTTGTTCACTTTTTCTGGAGACTTCGGCAACAACACAGACCCCTTGTTGCAATGATCACTTGTAATAATATTATTTTTTTGTCATAGAGGTCTCTGGAGTTTCTCACCAGTTTTCACCATATTCTAAAAATAATCAAATACATTTGAGGATTCAAAGTGAATCTGTTGCGGCATAATTTTTTTTCAGGATCTTTGGATAACATATTTTTTGTGTGAAACTTTCAAACAAACTCATGTAATATTTTTATAAATCCTTTATTATTTTTGACCTATTTATTAAAACCAGAAAAAATATGAAATATACACATTTACATGTTTCCCTGGACATCACTTCATCACAGTCATGTATTTCAATTTATTAATATTTACATATACTACAACGTCACACAAAATACTTTGCACATCACTTATTATTTAGGGGTCAAAGGACAAAAAGTTCTCCTCAAATTGAAATTGAATGTACATGATTTTTTTGTTAATAGTTATCTACATGATCAGACAGTTTGTGTTCAGTGGCAGCCGCAGGTTCCAGCCCCATGTCATTATACTGTTTCAGAACCACGTTCTCATCCTCATCAAAGTAGAACAAGCTGATGGAAAACAGCTTGTCGGGCACGCAGCACAGCGTCTGGATGCCTCGGATCAGCTTCAGGGCGTTGATGATGGACTGGACGGTGGCTTGGCTGGTTGGTCTCATGTTCTGACCCAGAGGGAAGCAGCAGGAGCCCTTGCAGTGATAAGCTTTGTAACCCTTGGGAGAGACGATCCAGCCCAACCAGCCGATCTCCTCCAAGTCCACGTACAGAGGCAGGTGCTGGCATGGCTTCAGCCTGCCTTCCTCATCAATGTGCTCCAGGGAGCGAGCGCTGCGGGGCGGTGAGGCAGAAGTGGGGATCTGAGGGAGGATGGAGGTGGTAATGACCTCATGTGGATCTGAACAAAGAAACAGGAAGTGGTGCATTTTATTCTCTGAATGGACAGGAAGCAGTAGAGTTCTTCCAAAAGTAGATGTCGACTGTGGCACACACTGATTTTTTTGTATTATTATTTGAAAATACATTAAACTTTGGGAGAGCATAAAGCATGCAGCAAGTAAAACATCTTCTGTTACAAATCCTTCATCCAGGAGCTGACCTGCAGGAAAACCTACAAAAAGTTAAAAGCTCTTGTTCTTTTGAAATGTTTTGGAAATTGAGTCCTGATATTTACAGCGTGTGTGACTGTGAACACTTCCCAACCGGTGGAGTGGACAGGGACAAGCCGAGAGGACAGCAGCTTCCTCCCCTGTGTGCTGGTGGTACTGCTGTCCAGGAGCTGATAGACACTGACCTGAATGATACAGTGTGTCAGGAATAAGACAAGTGAAGACATTTCATCCTAAAGATCAGTTCATGAGGATGAACAGACCTGACAGAAGTGATGTCTGCTGGGTGTCAGGGTGACCTGGGGGCGCAGCTTGAACAGATGGAGCTCTGCAGTGAGAACCTCTGTTCTTGCAACCACTGACAAATTGAACCTGAACTCCACCTGTTCACTGTGCACTGCAAAGGAAAAACTCATCATTAGAGAGCAGAACAACGGATGAACATGCTTCATCTTCCAAACACGCATGTTTAAATCAGATCTCACATTTGTCAAAGAAACTGCGCACAGTGTTCCCATCCAGAACATAAGAATCTTTGGTCACACCGTCCACATCAGCAACTGTGTTGTACAGATCCAGCATGTACTGAGGTGGCTGCTTGTGTCCATGGACCTTAGGGGGTCATCCATTCCAAAAACCTCCAAAACCCTCTTTATGGCCACCGAGCGGACTTCCCCCGTTTCATTTCCGGAGATAAAATAATTCTCCTGGTTGCCGAGCGAAGACCAAGCTGAGGTGACGTGCATGAAAAGGAATGTGATCACAAACACCAACATCTTTAAAGTATTACAGGATCCCAGCACCATCAGTTTCTTGTCCTTGGAGTTGGAGTGGCAAAAGTCCTGGAGGCTCGACTTTTTATATCAAATCCACCCCCACTTGTATTATTATATTGTATTATTTTATATGAAATCCACCCCCATTTGTTTTATTTTAAACATTCTACTTATTACAAATGATCAAATATTGATGTAAATTTTGGTAAATGTCTTTTAGCACTCTTATTCCATATGACGTATATGATATAAAAAATACGTATTGACTTGTTGTTAGCTGTAAGTTGTGCTTGTTTAGTTAGCATTTTCAGTTAGCAGTCAGGCTAACTGAACTCACAGAGTGGTTGCCTAGCAACAGTGTCAGTTGGAGAGCTCTGTAAAATTTAGTGGGGTGAAAAACAAGTTGTAATAAGTAAATTAAAACATTAAGTAAAATTCGTTACCGCAACATTATTTTTATTTTTCTACGTTTAACTTCTCATTGTAAAAAGTGCTTTAGTGTTATTTCAGTTATTCCGTGCAATTCTACATATAGCCGCTAGGGGACGCCTCTAGCATTGGTGTCATGAATGTTGGGCACACAGAAGAATAAATCTTCCTGTTAGACGTTAATGGAAGCTCAACGTGTGTGTCTCATCTTTTCTGTGCCACAGGTCAGTAAATATTTATGTTAAGGCATATATATCGTCTACTTTTAACTGTTGAAGATGTTATTGAATTGTGAGTCAACTAGTGAGTCACGTTATGCAGTTCTTGATGAGAATTGTGTAGAAAACAGAAAATATTTCTGGATGCTAATTAATGCTAATGCTAGCTGATTTTGTGTATGTGGTGTTGCTGAGCAACAACTGAAGGACTGCTGAATTCACATTGAACTTATACTTTGCACTTTGCATTTCGTTATGGGTTCATGTAAAAAACAGAAATTATATTGTTATGACATTAAGTAAGTAAGTAATGGCTGCATATGCGTGAAGCTTAGTAAAGAGAGACAGCATTAAAAGAGCATTGCACCTTTTCAGTTTAAAGATTAGGTTTTTTGTGTTAAGAGAAAAGCCGTTCTGTTAAAACAATGGATACAGTAAAATCTAAAATGTTTAAATAGTAAAGTGTGTTTGTACAGAATAAATATAGGTAAAAATAAAAACTGAATATTGTTTAGAGAATTCAATGCCATCTGTGGATATATTTTGTTATGTGATAAATTGCATGTTAAATGGAGCATGTTAAAATAATTGTTGTTCTGTTTAAATGGATATGGCCATCGGTGATTTACTGAATCTAAGAGCTATGTATAGCAGTTACTCAATGGTATCTGAAGTATTTGATACGAAGTATGTTCACACAGAAGAATAAATCTTCCTGTTAGACGTTAATGGAAGCTCAACGTGTGTGTCTCATCTTTTCTGTGTCACAGCGTCACACGTTGAGGAAATAAAATCACATTGCCCTCAACCCATTAAAGGTTGCTGGGTAATATAAAGAAGTCAAACCGTTTTTAGGCTCTGCTCCAGTGCATCTGTAACTGTCAACAGAAACTGTTAGGAGAAACTGAGCAACATAAAATTTAAGCCCAAACCATCAACTGCAGATAGAAGGTTTGTATTTCATTGTTGTTATTGTTCCTAAGTGTCATACAGTGTACTGTAATTATAGTTTTCCATTAGCAAAAATGTTTAGCATAAAAAAAATTGGAGCTTTACCTTGCTAACTGATGAAACAATGAGGAAGAGGTCTGTGCCTTTAGATATTCAAGGTGTTTGATTACATTTTTAAAAGGAAACAACTGAGAAGTGAAATCTTTGTCCTCACAGCTTCATCAACACCAACTGGAGGACAGAGATCTCCCAACCAGTACAGCTGTCCAGATGGAAACAGCCACAGGTAGAGAAGATGGTGGAGTAGCAGAAAGAAACCAAGATCTGAATTCCTATGAAGGTTTACCAGAAAAGATAATTTAATAAGGCACATGAGAATCCACACAGGAGAGAAACCATTTGCCTGTGAGCTTTGTGGACAAAGATTTAGCGGACAGTTCATTTTAAAAACGCACATGAGAATCCACACAGGAGAGAAACCATTTGCCTGTGAGCTTTGTGGACAAAGATTTAGCCGACAGTTCATTTTAAAGACGCACATGAGAATCCACACAGGAGAGAAACCATTTGCCTGTGAGCTCTGTGGACAAAGATTTAGCCATCAGTCATATATAAACACACACATGAGAATCCACACAGGACAAAAACCATTTGCCTGTGAGCTCTGTGGACAAAGATTTAGCCAACAGTCCAGTTTAAACAAACACATGAGAATCCACACAGGACAAAAACCATTTGCCTGTGAGCTCTGTGGACAAAGATTTAGCCAACAGTCCAGTTTAAACAAACACATGAGAATCCACACAGGAGAGAAACCATTTGCCTGTGAGCTTTGTGGACAAAGATTTAGCCATCAGTCCAGTTTAAAGACGCACATGAGAATCCACACAGGAGAGAAATCATTTGCCTGTGAGCTCTGTGGACAAAGATTTAGCCAACAGCCCAGTTTAAACAAACACATGAGAATCCACACAGGAGAGAAACCATTTGCCTGTGAGCTTTGTGGACTAAGATTTAGCCATCAGTCCAGTTTAAAGACACACATGAGAATCCACACTGGAGAGAAACCATTTGCCTGTGAGCTCTGTGGACAAAGATTTAGCCATCAGTCCAGTTTAAACAAACACATGAGAATCCACACAGGAGAGAAACCATTTGCCTGTGAGCTTTGTGGACAAAGATTTAGCCATCAGTCCAGTTTAAATAAACACATGAGAATCCACACAGGAGAGAAACCATTTGCCTGTGAGCTCTGTGGACAAAGATTTAGCCAACAGTCCAGTTTAAACAAACACATGAGAATCCACACTGGAGAGAAACCATTTGCCTGTGAGCTCTGTGGACAAAGATTTAGCCATCAGTCCAATGTAAACACACACATGAGAATCCACACAGGACAAAAACCATTTGCTTGTGAACTTTGTGCACAAAGCTTTAGCTACAAAACAAGTCTAAATAGACACATGAGAATCCACACAGAAAACAGAGTGGTGGTTTTCAATGACTCCTAAAATATACATAAGAAAATACATGATATTTAAAAAGACAAATAAGAGTTCTCACATAATCAACACTGAAAGATCCCAGTGTTTGTTGGTAACAATGTGAGTACAGAAGAGGTATGCTGTCAAGAAACAAAATGGTTTCTACTTGCATGTAAATATTTTAGTTTTTTTTCTATGATAAATGTTTCCATTGTGTTCAAGTTTATGTTTTGTTTTAAAATAAATGTCAAAACTACTGTCACCTCAGACCTCTAGCTTTACAGCTGGTTGATTTTGGTTTTATTTGAATGAATACAAATGGCATTGTTCAGCCAAATATTAAATTGTGTAAAGATTGAAAACATTAATATTTATATGTTCAACTGTTTGAATAACTTTTAATGTAATAAAAATTTACACAAAATGTATTTTAGTTCATTTTGTTCTGATTCAAATCAGTTTTTTACTTATTAGGACAATCTTTATCTTACAACAGTAGTTGTGGAAATATATAGACAAAATAAAAACAAGTTGTAAAAAAGTTGTCATAGAATCAAACTTAAAATGCAGTTTTGTTTAAATGTTGCTGTTAATAAATCACATGTTGAGACTTGAACCCAGCCGAACAGCACAGCTAATTAAAACTAGACACTGTGTTAGAGCAAATAAGTGACGTTACTTCAACCTAAACAACATTCAGTGCAGAAATGTTTCAAATTTAAGGTAGAAAAAGTATTATTTACTTTTTTAGCATGCCATACTATACAATTTTATTTATAGAGCACTTAAAATAGCGACAAGGCCAAACAAAGAGCTGTACAAACAGAAAAACAGGCAACACAAAAAGCAACATACAAAATGAAGTTAAATCAGAATATAGACATAAAAACGTTGCAGATAATAAATATAATGACTAACCTGTGTGAAGCAAACAGGTTCAAAACACAGATCATCTGGTGTTGAAAGCTATGGAATACTAATACATTTTTCAACGTGATTTGAAAGCCGAGAGGGAGGGGGCCAGTCTGACAAGCAAAGGTATCAAAGTGTTGGGCCTGCTACAGAGAAGGCCCTGTCACCTCTGTGCTTAATAAGAGTTCCTGGAACTGTGAGGAGCAACTGGTCCGCTGACCTCAGAGAACGTGGTGGGACATATGGCTGTAGCAAATCAGAGAGATAGAGACAGACATGTCTATTAAATGCTAGCTTGTGCTGGGTAGCACATTTGCTTTGGGTTATACATGTATATTCAGGAAGCCATTAAATAGAGAAAACTAACTATAAGCATTTAACCATTCTTACCAAAATGAACTTTTTTGTTGTAAAAAATCATTGACATTGTAATTCAATTACTGTACTGTTTACAGTAGTCCCTCCCTCATTTATTGCAGGGGCTCCTGTTCTAAGCCCCGCATGATAAGTGAAAAACTGCTAAGTAGTAATAGTAGTACAAGTGGTAAGTAGTAGTTAATTTTTATATTTATGTATGTGTTTATATATAT
>JBBPBX010008980.1:48320-61132 GCA_038048925.1 Garcialebias charrua | reverse complement strand
AAATATTCAGCCTTTTTGGCCATTTTTTTCCCATTGAAAATGAATGGAGCTCAAATGAACTCAATGAGCTCATTTTGCATCCTTGATATCTTTGGAACTCATTACAATATTTCACAACTTCTTTCACATTTTGGACCAACTCAGCTACCTTGTACATTTAAAAAAAATATTTCGGCTACTTTCAGCTACTTTCAGCTGTTTCTTCAATGACTTTGCAATCTTTTCAGCTTAATGCAGCTTACTTCAACATTGTTGTACTTCTACTGACTTATTTATGCTAATTTCAGATTATTTTGCTCCTTTCAGCTAATTTTTGAAAGATTAAGATATTTTTGCTATTTTAGCTACTATTTAGCTGTTTATGCAAATTTCAGCTTTTTCAACAATTTTTTTTTATTAATCCAACTTTTTTCAGCCTAATTCAGCAAAACCATGTTCTACCAACTTCCTTCTGGTAATTTAAGATTATTTCTGCTTGTTTTAGCTGTTGTTCAGCTGTTTTTGACCAATTTCAGCTGATGGCCGCCAACGCTACTTTCAAATAGCTTTAACTCAGCCATCTTTATACATAGAGAGACGAAATTTGGTGAGGTTGTAGCTATAAACAATCTATCATGCTTTAGGTGAAGCGGCCATTTTGATTGAACATGCAAGTTGGGTGAAGCGGCCATTTTGGCATTCACACATGCATTTTCTCAGGAAATGCAATCTAGTTGTGTGAATGCCAACAAGGCATTCACACTATAGAGATTGTGTTTATATTTAATAATATTATTATTGTGTGAATGCCACATAGGCATTCACACTATAGTGATTGTGTTTCTCTTTATTATTATTATTATAGTTACTATCTTCACTCCGTACGTTTTTTGGCACGCTACTCCTCCTACAGTTTTTGTGCTATTTCAACAATGCATACATCAAAATGTTCAGCTCATTTAGGACACTCCGGCTATGACTTTTGGTATTGGTGCAACTTTAGCTTTTTGAAATATTTAGCCTTTTCGGCCATTTTTTTCCCATTGAAAATGAATGGAGCTCATTTTACATCCTTGATATCTTTGGAACTCATTACAATATTTCACTACTTTTTTCACATTTTGGACCAGCTCGGCTTTCTTAAGCTACCTTGTACATTTGAAAAAAATATTTCAGCTACTTTCAGCTGATTTCAGCTGTTTCTTGAACTGTGTTGCACTCTTTTCAGCCTAATGCAGCTTACTTCAACATTTTTGTACATCTACTGACTTATTTCTGCTAATTTCAGATCATTATGCTCCTTTCAGCAAATTTTTCAAAGATTAACATATTTTTGCTACTTTAGCTACTATTTAGCTGTTTTATGCAAATTTCAGCTTTTTCAGCTATTTCAACAATTTTTTAAAATCAATCCAACTTTTTTCAGCCTAATTCAGCAAAACCATGCTCTACCAACTTCCTTCTGGTAATTTCAGATTATTTCTGCTTATTTTAGCTACTATTTAGCTGTTTTATGCAAATTTCAGCTTTTTCAGCTATTTCAACATTTTTTTTAATCAATCCAACTTTTTTCAGCCTAATTCAGCAAAACCATGCTCTACCAACTTCCTTCTGGTAATTTAAGATTGTTTCTGCTTGTTTTAGCTGTTGTTCAGCTGTTTTTGGCCAATATCAGCTTTTTTCAGATAATTTCAACTTTATTTTGCTTATTTCTACTTATTTCAGATTTTTTGCAATTTCAGATTGTTTCAGATACTTCATATTATGCTGCTTTGTGCTTATTTCTGCTAGTTTTGGCTTCTTCTGCTATTTTAGCTACTATTAAGCTGTTTTTATGCTAATTTAGGCTTGTTTCAACAAATTTTACATAATTTGAACTCATTTCAACTTTTTCCAGCCAAATTCTGCAAAAATATACTCTCTCTACTAATTTCTAAGATATTTAAGCTTCTTTCTGCTATTTCA
Source organism: Garcialebias charrua (assembly GCA_038048925.1). Taxonomy (NCBI): domain Eukaryota; kingdom Metazoa; phylum Chordata; class Actinopteri; order Cyprinodontiformes; family Rivulidae; genus Garcialebias; species Garcialebias charrua. The sequence goes on along the minus strand of JBBPBX010008980.1, from coordinate 59,188 downwards.
GATAATATTCAGCTGTTTTTGCTATCTTAAGCTTTTTTCAGATAATTTCAACTTTATTTTGCTTATTTTTGCTTAGTTCAGATTTTTTCAGATTTTATATTGTTTCAGATATTTTAGATTATTCAGATGATGCTGCTTTGTGCTTATTTCTGCTAGTTTCAGCTTATTCTGCTATTTTAGCTACTATTAAGCTGTTTTAATGCTAATTTAGGCTTGTTTCAACAAATTCCACATTATTTGAACTCATTTCAACTTTTCCAGCATAATTCTGCAAAACTGTACTCTCTCTACTAATTTCTAAGACTTTTAAGCTTATTTCTGCTATTTCAGGTAGTATTCAGCTTTTTTAGCTATCTTAAGCTTTTTTCAGATAATTTCAACTTTATTTTGCTTATTTCTGCTTATTTCAGATTTTTTCAGATTTCAGATTGTTTCAGATATTTCAGATTATTCACAATTATGCTATTTCTAATTACTTCAGATAATTTAAGCTTATTTCTGCTATTTTAGATAATATTCAGCTGTTTATGCTATCTTAAGCTTTTTTCAGATGATTTCCACTTTTTTTGCTTATTTCAGATTATTTCAGATTTCAGATTGTTTAATATGTTTCAGAATATTCCCAATTAAGCTCTTACTAATTCCTGCTGCTAATTTAAGCTTATTTCTGCTATTTTAGATAATATTCAGCTGTTTTTGCTATCTTAAGCTTTTTTTCAGATAATTTCAACTTTATTTTGCTTATTTCTGCTTAGTTCAGATTTTTTCAGATTTCAGATTGTTTCAGATATTTTAGATTATTCAGATTATGCTGCTTTGTGCTTATTTCTGCTAGTTTTAGCTTCTTCTGCTATTTCAGCTACTATTTAGCTGTTTTAGGCAAATTTCAGCTTTTTCAGCTATTTCAATTTTTTTTTTAATCAATCAAACTTTTTTCAATCTAATTCAGCAAAACCATGCTCTACCAACTTCCTTCTGGTAATTTCAGATTATTTTTGCTACTTTAGCTACTATTTAGCTGTTTTACGCAAATTTCAGCTTTTTAAGCTATTTCAACAATTTTTTAAAATCAATCCAACTTTTTTCAGCCTAATTCAGCAAAACCATGCTCTACCAACTTCCTTCTGGTAATTTCAGATTATTTCTGCTTATTTTAGCTACTATTTAGCTGTTTTAGGCAAATTTCAGCTTTTTCAGCTATTTCAACATTTTTTTTAAATCAATCCAACTTTTTTCAATCTACTTCAGCAAAACCATGCTCTACCAACTTCCTTCTGGTAATTTCAGATTATTTTTGCTACTTTAGCTACTATTTAGCTGTTTTATGCAAATTTCAGCTTTTTCAGCTATTTCAACAATTTCTTAAAATCAATCCAACTTTTTTAAGCCTAATTCAGCAAAACCATGCTCTACCAACTTCCTTCTCATAATTTCAGATTATTTTTGCTACTTTAGCTACTATTTAGCTGTTTTATGCAAATTTCAGCTTTTTCAGCTATTTCAACATTTTTTTTAAATCAATCCAACTTTTTTCAGCCTAATTCAGCAAAACCATGCTCTACCAACTTCCTTCTCGTAATTTCAGATTATTTTTGCTACTTTAGCTACTATTTAGCTGTTTTATGCAAATTTCAGCTTTTTCAGCTATTTCAACAATTTTTTAAAATCAATCCAACTTTTTTCAGCCTAATTCAGCAAAACCATGCTCTACCAACTTCCTTCTGATAATTTCAGATTATTCTGCTTATTTTAGCTACTATTTAGCTGTTTTATGCAAATTTCAGCTTTTTCAGCTATTTCAACATTTTTTTTAAATCAATCCAACTTTTTTCAGCCTAATTCAGCAAAACCATGCTCTACCAACTTTCTTCTGGTAATTTCAGATTATTTTTGCTACTTTAGCTACTATTTAGCTGTTTTATGCAAATTTCAGCTTTTTCAGCTATTTCAAAATTTTTTTTTAATCAATCCAACTTTTTCAATCTAGTTCAGCAAAACCATGCTCTACCAACTTTCTTCTGGTAATTTCAGATTATTTTTGCTAGTTTAGCTACTATTTAGCTGTTTTATGCAAATTTCAGCTTTTTCAGCTATTTCAACAATTTTTTAAAATCAATCCAACTTTTTTCAGCCTAATTCAGCAAAACCATGCTCTACCAACTTCCTTCTGGTAATTTCAGATTATTTCTGCTTATTTTAGCTACTATTTAGCTGTTTTATGCAAATTTCAGCTTTTTCAGCTATTTCAACAATTTCTTAAAATCAATCCAACTTTTTTCAGCCTAATTCAGCAAAACCATGCTCTACCAACTTCCTTCTCGTAATTTCAGATTATTTTTGCTACTTTAGCTACTATTTAGCTGTTTTATGCAAATTTCAGCTTTTTCAGCTATTTCAACAATTTTTTTAAATCAATCCAACTTTTTTCAGCCTAATTCAGCAAAACCATGCTCTACCAACTTCCTTCTCGTAATTTCAGATTATTTTTGCTACTTTAGCTACTATTTAGCTGTTTTATGCAAATTTCAGCTTTTTCAGCTATTTCAACAATTTTTTTTAAATCATTCCAACTTTTTTCAGCCTAATTCAGCAAAACCATGCTCTACCAACTTCCTTCTGATAATTTCAGATTATTTCTGCTTATTTTAGCTACTATTTAGCTGTTTTATGCAAAATTCAGCTTTTTCAGCTATTTCAACATTTTTTTTAAATCAATCCAACTTTTTTCAGCCTAATTCAGCAAAACCATGCTCTACCAACTTTCTTCTGGTAATTTCAGATTATTTTTGCTACTTTAGCTACTATTTAGCTGTTTTACGCAAATTTCAGCTTTTTCAGCTATTTCAAATTTTTTTTTTAATCAATCCAACTTTTTCAATCTAGTTCAGCAAAACCATGCTCTACCAACTTTCTTCTGGTAATTTCAGATTATTTTTGCTAGTTTAGCTACTATTTAGCTGTTTTATGCAAATTTCAGCTTTTTCAGCTATTTCAACAATTTTTTAAAATCAATCCAACTTTTTTCAGCCTAATTCAGCAAAACCATGCTCTACCAACTTCCTTCTGGTAATTTCAGATTATTTCTGCTTATTTTAGCTACTATTTAGCTGTTTTATGCAAATTTCAGCTTTTTCAGCTATTTCAACAATTTCTTAAAATCAATCCAACTTTTTTCAGCCTAATTCAGCAAAACCATGCTCTACCAACTTCCTTCTCGTAATTTCAGATTATTTTTGCTACTTTAGCTACTATTTAGCTGTTTTATGCAAATTTCAGCTTTTTCAGCTATTTCAACAATTTTTTAAAATCAATCCAACTTTTTTCAGCCTAATTCAGCAAAACCATGCTCTACCAACTTCCTTCTGTATGAGCAGATGGTCACAGATGAACACAGCAACAAGAAAACAGATCAGCATCAGCACAATGTGATATTTTGCAGTGTTTATTTTTTATTTTATTTTTATTTATTCATGAGTCTAACAGCCTCAGGGTAGAAGCTGTTCCTCAGTCTAGTGGTTCTACATTTGATGCTCCTCAACCTCCGTCCTGAGGGGAGTGGGGCAAAGAGTGAGTGTGCTGGGTGAGTGAGGTCTTTCATGATGCAGGTGGCTCTTTTCCTGCATCTGGAGGTGTAAATGTCTGTGATGGTGGGGAGACTGACTCCAACAGACTTCTGTGCAGCCTTCACCACTCTCTGTAGAGCTTTCCTCTCTTCAACTGTGCAGCCTCCATGCCACACGTTGATGCTGGAGCACAGGACGCTCTCCACTGCACACCTGTAGAACGAGGTGAGAACTGGGCTGCTCAGACCAGCACGTCTCAGCCGTCTGAGGAAGTAGAGTCTCTGATGACCTTTCTTGATCAGGCTGGTGGTGTTGTTGCTCCAGCTGAGGTTATCATTCATGTGTACACCCAAGTATTTGTAGCTGGAGACCACTTCCACTGCAGACCCACCTATTTTCAGTGGGGCATGGGTGTGTTTGTTCCTTCTGAAGTCCACAATCATCTCCTTTGTCTTCTTCACATTCATGTGAAGATTATTCTCTTTGCACCAGCTCTCCAGGTGTTCCACCTCCTGTCTGTAGCTGGACTCATCATTGTTTGTGATACATCCAATGATGAGTCCAGCTACAGACAGGAGCCTCAGGCATATAAAACAGTCCGTCGCCACTGTGAGAGGTGCTATTCATAAGACTGAGCTGAATACAGCAACTCAGACTGAGGAAGTCTTTCAGACGAAAGACGAAACGTTTCTACTATTTTGTTTGTGCTTTGTTTTGTTTTATTTTTTGAATGTCCAGAGTACCAGACTTAGCTTTTTTAGATCTACTAAGAAATCCATTTCATAAAGTCAAGGCCCAGGTATAGCTCGGCGTTCTGCCGTACGGCGCTCGACGCAGTTCGAGTGCGAGGCACAAGCGTAGCCCCACAGGGCACGAACGTGCAAAGCTCAAATTTTACGACTGCGTATGCGTGGCGCGTTGTCGTACAATAAACTGCCCGGCGACGGACTGTTTTGGATGTGACACAAATGTATTAAATTCCTCTTCTTCGTCCCTGATCTGGACTTTTCTTTTGTTTTTCTTTGCCAAAAGTCAAGTAATCGCTTCCTTCTCCGCTGACTCCATGACTGAAATGATGAGGAAATGAAGGAATTTGTCACGAGCGAATTAAACTCGGGTCCTACGTAGCTGTGTGAGGTGCTGCATATTTCCTGGTGTGCTGTGGACTGCAGGACCAGCTGTTTTTTATTTATTTATAACTTTTTAATAAGATATAAACACAAAACACCGCTGCGCTGAAGCAGCCGGCTCGCCTTTTTTTTCTCCCCCCGACCTGTCAATCAATTTGGTAGGCGTGTCAGCAAATGATCAATCAGCGAACGTTTCTGCGATGTGGCTTCTCAAATTACGTCAAGAATTTGGAGCAAAAACGCGAGAATGAACGCGAGAAAAAACTCAGAGCTGTGCCATTTAATGCGCGCGAAGGGAGTGGCATTCGGCCGAAAGCAGAGCTATACCTAGGCCTTAACACTGGTAAACCCAGGAAATTCATACTACTATTAGAACTACTGTGAGTTTGTCAAATGACAATTTTAAAGTATTCTTCCATTAGGTGTCTTGGCCCTTGGGGCTGGAGATCTTTGTTTGTTTGTTTGTTTGTTTGTTTGTTTGTTTGTTTGTTTATTCATTCATTTCAAATTTAAAAAATACAAAAGAACAAAAGAAAATTACAAAAGACTCAGAAAAATAAAGAACAAATTTAAAATGAAAGGAAGCAGAAGAAGAAAATAATCTTATAATATCTGCCCCTTTTTGTAAAAACAAAATTCCATTCAAACAATCATTTCAAGCAAAATTTATCCATAAATCATATTTGTAATTCATAAATTATATAACCAATTTCGAGAGAATTTAAGTATATAACATTTACACATAGTTTTTCAACAATGTATTCTTGATCATTTTTTTAAATACAGACATTGACTGTGCAACCTTTACATCATAGTCCAATCTATTCCAAATACCAATTCCATATATTAAAGTAAATCGACCCTTTAAACTTGTTCTGTATTGTGGTATAACAAAAATATCTTTACCCTTTAAATTATAACTACTTATCCTTTTTACAAAAAGCTTTTGAATATTTGAAGGTAGATTGTTATTTTGTGCTTTATATAATAGTAAAAAAAATTATATTCCACCAAATCATAAAATCCCAGTAACTTCAATTTATAAAACAGCACACCAGATGGATGATGATAATGCGTTCTAGTAATTATCCTTAAAGCTCTTTTCTGTAAAATAAAAATAGGTTTCGTTGTAGTTTTGCATGCTGTACCCCAAATTTCAACACAATAAGTCAAATGTGGTAGTATGAATGTACTATACAGCAAAAACAAAGATTTATCATCAAGTAAGTCCTTTACCATATAGTACTCCAATGGATTTGGATAATTTAATTTTAACATAATTTATGTGTTGCTTCCATGACAATCTCTCATCAATAATCACACCCAAGAACTTAACCTCATTTACTCTACATATTTCAACTCCGTTGATACTGAAAGGAACTTCAGTTGTTACCTTTTTATTACCGAAAATCATATAATTTGTTTTTTGAATGTTTAGAGATAACTTATTTAAATTAAACCAGTTTTGTATGTTAATAAATTCCTTCTTCATCAATTCCAACATTTGCTCCAGGTTATTACCAGAATAAAAGAATGTAGTGTCATCGGCAAAAAGAACACATTGAAGAACACACGAAACATCCATTAAATCATTAATATACAATATAAACAACTTAGGACCAAGTACGGATCCCTGCGGTACACCACATGATATTTCACAAAGGTTAGATCTTGTTTCATCTATCTGTACAAATTGTTTTCTATTCTCTAAATAACTATGTAACCACTGCAGAGCCGGTCCTCTAACGCCATATTTATTCAATTTTTCCAGTAGTATTGTGTGATCAATCGTGTCAAATGCCTTTTTAAGATCAACAAACACACTGACGCAGTATTGCTTTTGATCTACTGCCATGGTAATGTGTTCCATTAACTCCTCTAAAGCCAACAAAGTTGAATTTTTTTATCTAAACCCGTATTGACTATTACTTAGTATATTATGTTTTTCAAGAAAGAGATCAAATCTGGATGCAAACAGTTTTTCCAAGATTTTAGAGAACTGTGGCAACAGAGATATTGGTCTGTAGTTGTTGTATTGACATTTGTCGCCATTCTTATAAAGTGGAACCACTTTAGCTATCTTCATTCTGTTTGGAAAAATACCCGTTGAGAACGACAAATTACAAATATATGTAAATGGTTCTATAACATGGCCTATTATTTCTTTTACGACCATCATGTCCATATCTTCACTGTCTTTAGATCTTTTGTTAGTAAATGTTTTAACCATCATCATTATTTCTTCATTGTCCGTTTCTCTCAGAAACATACTATTTACAGGACTATTTATTAAGTGACTCACATTTCTATCTACGTTTGGTATTTTTTCTGCAAGGTTTGATCCTACATTAACAAAATAATTATTAAATCCATTGGCAATTTTATTTTCATCGTGGATTTCTTGGTTATTCTCAATGAAATATTTAGAAATACCACAACCAACCTTATTTTTATTCAAAACACCATTCAATACTTGCCATGTTACCCTCATATCACCTCTTTTTTCATGTAATAATTTACTGTAATATTCCCTCTTTTGTTTCCTAATAATCGTCACTAATTTGTTTTTATACTTTTTATATTTGCATTCTGAATTTTCTAGATTTCAGGAAAAATGAATACAGATTATTCTTTTTCTTGCATGCGTTTCTCAATCCATTAGTCATCCATGGTGGATCTACTTTTTTCTTTGTTTGTTTATTCTTTGTTAGCACACAATTCTTATTGTACAAAACTTCCAGTATGTTCATAAATTCTTCATAGGATTTATTTACATCGTCCACATAAACACCTTCCCAATTCTGTTTATCTAAGTCATTTTTTAATCTATCCAATGCTTTTTTTGATGTTTATTAATTTATTTTTATTTCTGGGAATTATCTTATCAATATCAGCATCAGTTTGTGGGTAAACATCCCCTCCTGAGAATCTTCTCCAGCTTATCCTCTCCAGTAGGACAAAACAAAAGATCACTCCCTCACACAGAGAATATTCATTAACATACTCCCCCCACAAATAACCCCCACATTCCAACAGCATTTTGCTTCTTCAGAGAGAGTTGCTTTCACCAGAGAGAGACTTATTGCTCTGTAGGTGGGGGGGGGGGGGTTTCTTACAAGCTTTGATCAAAAATAACTTTACACTGAATTTTATTTTTTTCATTCAACCTTTATTTAGTCAGGTAAATCTTATTGAGCCTCGAGGCCAATGATACAAATACATTAAACAATAAACAATAGAAAAGTAGCAAAAGTAGCAAAAACATCCATCCATCCATTTTCGTCCGCTTATCCGGGGTCGGGTCGCGGGGGTAGCAACCTAAGTAGGGAGGCACAGACTTCCCTCTCCCCAGCCACTTGAAGCAGCTCCTCTGGGGGAATCCCAAGGCGTTCCCAGGCCAGCCGAGAAACATAGTCCCTCCAGCGTGTCCTGGGTCTTCCTCTGGGTCTCCTCCCGGTGGGACATGCCCGGAACACCTCACCAGGGAGGCGTCCAGGAGGCATCCTAACCAGATGCCTGAGCCACCTCAACTGGCTCCTCTCGATGTGGAGAAGCAGCGGCTCTACTCCGAGTCCCTCCCGGATGACTGAGCTTCTCACCCTATCTCTAAGGGAGAGTCCAGACACCCTGCAGAGAAAACTCATTTCAGCCGCTTGTATCAGAGATCTCGTTCTTTCGGTCACAACCCAAAGCTCATGACCATAGATGAGGGTGGGAACGTAGATCGATCGTAAATTGAGAGCTTTGCCTTTCGACTCAGCTCTCTCTTCACCACGACAGACCGGTACAGCGCCGGCTTCACTGCGGAAGTCACAGATACAAGGTGTTTCCTAGCATTCAGTGTTAGACATGACATGTTATTATAATAATAATAATAATAATGAATTCAATTTATAACGCACCTTTCATTAATGAAAATCTCAAAGCGCTACAAGGTGCAACAGAATTAAATGTCAATAAAACAAATAATAAAACAATTAAAATCAATAACAGTATCAGCTAAGATCAAAAGTAGAATCATGAGGAGGTAGAGTATGCTCGGTTGAAAAGAAAGGTCAGGTATAACAACAAAAATGGCTAGTTTTAGCAGTTTTTCCTGTCATTTCCTTTGCAAATGTGTGAATACTATAACAAATAGCAGGAGTAAAACATATTTTAACTTTATTTATTAGAAGTAGGATATTTAATTTTTCCACAATCAAAACAATTTACCTAAACCTACATATTTCATTGTTATTTTAAATTTATTTTTTGGGGGATAGAACACATTGGCCCTCATGCACGAAAATGTTCGTATTCTTACCCTAAATTTCTCCTACTTTTGTTCGTACGGAGTGTTCGTACGAACATGCCACGTTAGATCCAACAAAGACTTCTATCCACAGGAAACGTGTGTATATGAGCTGTGTAAATAATGATGAATCCCACCTGTTCTATTCACCTGCTCGTGCACGCGGGAGGTCATTTACATAATTTCCACCCCTCAAAACACCATATAAGGCCACGCTTCCTGCCTTCTGACAGCAGGAAGTGTCCATTCATTCAAACACATGAAGTAAAATGAGGAACTCCACGCGTTCGGAGATCTGCTCTCAGTCGCGCTGTGGCTACCCCCCCCCCTGCAGGTGTCGGATGGTCAAATATCTTTAATGTTAGTGTAAAGTTTGTAAACAACTGTGTAGTTTCACTTATTCAGAAGAGCTGTGGCGCACCGCTGCCCCCCCCCCCGCAAGTGTCGGATGGTCAAATATCTCTAATTTCAGTGTACTGTGTTACATTATAGTTTCACTTATTCAGAAGAGCTGTAGCGCACCGCTACCCCCCCACCCCCCGCAAGTGTCGGATGTGTTTTTGAACAGAGGCATTTTAAAATGTCTCGAAACTACAGTTAACCTCATATTAATATTGTAGTGCATATGTTGTGTCTCCCGTGGGTCGTACAGTATCAGAAATCAAGAATAAATGGTTTGATCTGAAAATGGCTTCAAACAAACGTCTCGCCGCAGCACGACAGGTGGACAGTCTGCGAGATGGAGCAGACTTTTACTGCAAGACGCGCGATGATCCACACTCAGAACACAGATGACAGTGCGCCCGCAGTCAACAGGCAGCTTAAATAAAAAATGACATGAAACGAATGAATAAGCTGGTTTCGCTTTTTCTCTGCGGTGCTGTGTGTGTGTGTGCGTGTGTGTGTGTCTGCTCGACAGTCGCGCGGCGTGGGGGGGGGCATGCCGACACTGGCGCGGGGGGACCCCGTGCCCACTGTTGGCACGGGGTGTGTTATATATTTTTCTTTGTTGCTGTTTTTCTGTCTCTTCTGTCTTAAGTTCACCCTTCCTCTGTATTTTTCCCAGAGACAGTTTCTACTCCTGCCGTACCACACCTGTTCTCCGTTCCTGTTACTCTCAGCTGCAGCCACTTGTCTCATCAGTCTCAGCCTTTGTTTGTCCTCAGCTCCTGCTCCGTCTTCACACAGCTGTGCTTTATGCCATGTCGCTGGTGTAGCAGCTCAGTCATCCAGTATGTGGTCATTCCCAAGAATCTGGATGTCTGTTCCATAGATGAATCTCAGCAGGCTTCCTTAAAGCTGCACTCTGCAGTTTTTGTAGAACGCAGCACAAGAAAATTTTCATCTGGGAAAGCATTCTGGTCCCTCCCCACTCAGAGCCATATATGACTCTGCTCCCTCTTGCTCTCGCTGCAGTTTCTGAATGCTCCGCCTCCACTACATGTCCTGTCTCAACCGCTACGAAGTTCTGTGATTATATGTTAATAAAACGTTCTAAAAAATAAAATAAAAATATGGAGCGCTGGTCCAGCACACCAGAACACCAGGAGAAATGCTGAGCCTCGCGGAGCCACGTTGAACCCGAGTTTAATTCGCTCGTGACAAATTCATCCATTTCCTCATCATTTCAGTCATGGATCAGTGGAGGAGGAAGCGATCACTTGACTTTTGGCAAAAAAACAAAAGAAAAGTCCAGATCAGGGATGAAGAAGGGGAATTTAATACATTTGTGTCACATACAAAACAGTTTTGCATCGCTTTGCAATACTTTGAACGAGAACCTGCGCGGCCGCTGGGGGCTGGGACAGGCGGGGGCGTGGGTTAGGAGCGTGAGAAGTGAGAAGCTCTGTTTTTATTGGCTGGTTAAAAACTCTGTTTTTATTG
>JBBPBX010008980.1:28315-39823 GCA_038048925.1 Garcialebias charrua | reverse complement strand
ATAGTAGTATAATTCAGAAATGACAAATTGATACAAAAAAGACAATAAAAACATGTATATAAATGGTTAATTGCTTCTACTCATTTTAACATGGGCAAACGGGTAAGGAAAATTAATGCAACAGACAGAAAAAGTATTTTCACACTTGTTCAGTTACAACTTGACTTAACTACATTTTATATTAGCAGGAAATCAGTCTTATTTATTAATATATTATTATTTATTTATGGGTGTCCAAAAAAAATTTCTGGGTGTCCGAGATGTTCCTTATAAAGTCTTCAGTTAGTCCAAAATGCTGCTGCCAGAGTTTTAATGAGAGTTGGTAGAAGAGATCCTATCTCCAGTCTCTCCATTATCTCCATGTTAAATTCAGAATAGAATTCAAAATCTTACTTCTAACACAAAGTTCTCAACAACTTAGCTCCATTTTGTATCACAGATCTTATTGTTCCATATTTTCCTAACAGAGCTCTTCGCTCTCAGGCTGCAGGCTTACTCGAGTTTCCTAGAATTTCCAAAAGTGGAATGGGAGGAAGATCTTTCAGTTTTCAGGCTCGTCTCTTGTGGAACCAAATTCCAGTTTCTGTCTGTGAGCCTGACATATTGTCAACTTTTAACACAAGTCTCAAGTCTTTCCTTTTTGATAAACCCTATAGTTAGGAGCGACTTGGGTTTCCTGAGCTACCCGTTATGCTGCTATAGGTTTAGACTGCTGGAGGACAAATTAACCACATTTACTCACTCTGTTGCTATCTTTACTTTCTCTACTTGTTTGTATTTGTAATTATTTCTATAATTAACATGTTTTTTTGTCTTTCCTCCTATAGAAAGTACCGTACTTTCCGCCTTATAAGTCGCACCGCCCTATAATAGAATAGAATAGAACTTATATTTACATTGCCATTGCACCAGGGCACAATACAACGTGATTGAATTACGCACCTCCGTCTTAAGATAGGGCGAGTGCACGAAGCCGCAGCAGTAATTAAACCGCGCCACCAAAATCTTGGTTACAGGTGTGAAAACAAAAAGGGGAGAAACCGTGAGGGTAATCAGTGGTATTACAAAAAAAAGATATATCACATTTTGTCTTACAGGACACCATATGAGACATCAAAAAACTCTACCAGCAAGCAACAGTTAAGACAAATCACATTTGCATTTGCGATCGAAGCAACGAGTTTAAGTCCATGAGCCCTGTTCAGATTTAGCCACAGTTCTGCAGATGGGACCAGCCAGCCTTATCTGTCTGAGAACACACATAAAGTTCTCAAGGGAGGGAGGGGGGTTGTGAAAGTAGTTTCAGTCTTCAGTTGCTCAGACTCAAGAGAAATTTGAAGTCAGCCTGTCCAAGGCTGCTTGGGAAGTCTGATTAGATATAGCATGATTTATCTTCAGGTAAGCCTCACAGTGTACTTTCCTGTAGCCTTGAGTCCAGATGGGCATCCGAAATCCAATACACTCCAAATAATGAGGAGCAGACTGATTTGAATTTAACTCCATCGCAGAACTCTCATCTTGAAGAAGCATGAAGGCGACAGTGGAAAGGAAAAACTCCCTCATGAGGAAAAAACCTTTTTTGGTAGGAACAGATACACAATGGCAGGTCAAGAATCACATGTTAAGACAGAAATAGTATCAAATGAAAACTGTTCAATTTTAACAATTCATTTAAGGAAATGAGGTCAATTTGTCCTCTAGTAGTCCAAGTCTATAGCAGCATAACAAGCCAACCCTAACTATAGGATTTATCAAAAAGTAAAGTCTTAATCCCAGTCTTCAAACTGGACAATGTGTCAGCCTCATGGACAGAAACTGGAAGTTGGTTCCACAAGAGAGGAGCCTGAGAACTGAAAGATCTTCCTCCATTCTGCTGCTGGAAACTCTAGGAACCACAAGTAAACCTGCAGTCTGAGAGTGAAGTGCTCTGTTAGGAAAATATGGAACAATAAGATCTGTAATATTAGATGGAGCTAAGTAAGATTTTGAATTCAGTTCTGGACTTGACAGGAAGCTGATGGAGAGAAACTAAAACTGGAGAGGTATGATCTCTCCCACTAACTCCAGTTAATATTCTGGCAGCAGCATTTTGGATCAACTTAATACATTTAAAGAAGTATTTGTATACACAGATAACAAATAATTGCAATAATTAATAATAAATGATAAATAAATAAAGGATGTAGAGTATTTCCAATTCCACTTCTTTCCTCAATACGAGTGGTCACACTCCCCACTTGAAGTGACCCTGTTCGGGGGTCACTACAAGTGCAAAACATTAAATTAACACAACATAAATGTTTTGGGACTGCAGAAGAAAAGTAGAGCAGCCAATAAAATCACAGGAATGCAAATAAAGAGTCTGAAGTCGTTAAATAAATGGCTGTTCTGGAAGAAAGGACTTGGGTTTGAATTCACCACACCTCTCTAAAAAAGGCTGCTGACAGAAAATCCAGACATGCAGCTGGCTAACACCGATAACAACCCACATTTTAATGGATGCTATCATTTCTCACAGTACTCAATGCATACGGGACACTGATGTTTAGGGGTTCTGGAGCCAGTATTCACAGAGGGAGCACGGTTTAGTCCAAGCACACAATGAGCAACGCCAAGGCCAATAGCTTGTTCACCATCCCACATTCTTCAGCAACTGTCCACCTTAAAATTCCACTCTGTATAAATAAATGAAGACAAGAAGACAAGTTTGTTTGCAGTACTAAAGCTACAGGTAGTCCCCGAGTTACGACTGAGATCCGTTCCTACGCCCGTTCGTAACACGGATTTCGACGTAAGTTGGAAAATACGTCCAAACTGCACTTATACGTACATACTGTATTTTACCAAGCACTTAGCCGATCCTAACACAGTACCCTACATAATTATAAAAAACACATACATTTGGAGCCATAATGAAGGAAAAAAAGAGTTGTTTTCCTACTGGGAGCTGGTGGAGTCTTCATCCGTCTGTTAGCATGTTAGCTCGTTGCTCAGCTGTAGCCTCTCTGTCTCGTAAACCTCTGGTGCAAACAAAGGTCTCCTGTACTTTTCCACGCGCGGTCCAGAGTTTTACAGTAAGGTGACCTTTGATTTTTGTTGCACTTTGCAGCACTTTGAGATTTCCGTTAATGAAAAGTGTGTTATAAATTGAATTCATTATTATTATTATTATTATTATTATTATTATTATTATTATTATTATTATTATTATTATTATTATTATTATAAGGTCTGTTAGCATGTTAGCCCCTCCTAACCTCCTCTCTCCTGTAATTTTCAGCTGTAATCCTCCGCCCTGTAATTTTCCATTGTCGTGGCCGCTAAGGTACACTCTCCCCCCTCCCTCCTGTAAATTTCCGCTGTCCTCCGCTGAGTTTCGGTACCAGTATTTTTTGGTGTAAAGGCGCATAAACCGTGTAACTCGAAACAATGCTTTTCAATGGGAGGGCGTTCGTAAACGTGAAACGTCGTAAGTCAAGGCCGTCGTAAGTTGAGGACCACCTGTACTTACATTTGCTTGTACTAAAAGGTACCATATGCTACTCATTAATGAAACTCAGCCCGACAGTAGAGGAAAGTTAGTGCAATGGTTGTCCTCACAACTCAGAGTTAATCATTAAACAAGAGAACACTAATAAAAAATGATTGGGCTGTGATATACAATGCCATCTATTTTATTGTAACCACAGACACCCATGCACAACCAGAGATGCACTTTACCTCTCTAAAAGCCAATCACCTTGGCATCGACCTTCTCACTCCCCCTCCTTCCTCTTGCTCCATTTCCCTCAGTCCTGGGGGTTCATTGGGCCAAACAACAGAACACGAAGCAAGGCACATGTTGTGAATCTCCCTAACAGTGACGTAAAGTCACGTACCAAGGTAAAATAAAAACCTTTGAGCTGCTAGCAGCCAATAATACAACATGAGTGCTCCATTGAAAGCTGCAAAGGCAAAGTCAGAAATCCATTTCTTGGTTTCAGGCCACACAACTGCAGCACTGATGTGCCATTTGTGCTAAGACACCGACTCTCCTACGTTTCCTTCCCAGCGCCACCAAGGCTCGTCCCCTCCTTCCCAGGCTCATTTCAGAGCCTTTGAGGCAAAAGAAAGAGGAAATTATTGTGGAGTAAATAAGTCACGTTGCGTCAGTGGTGCAGTAATGTGTTCCTAATGACCGTCTAAAATGAGAAATCCTCTCCTATTAGGCAGAGGTAATTAATAATATTCAAAACAAACTCACAATGAGAAAGAAAACAATATGGGACGTGCACGCCTAACGAGCCTGTAGTATGGATTTATGCTGATGTATTCCTGTGACAGACGCTGAGGTACAGTCAGAGGACCTTGTGTTGCACGTTACGTGCACTTTGACATCAAAACATGTCATTTAAAATTCCCATGAACGTGTTTGTTTTGTTTACTCTTCTTCACCATGGAAACCTCTGCGGTAACTGAGATGTGCTTGTAATAAATGAACATAAAATACAAACGATAAAGAGTGCGTTTTCCCAATGAGTTGTGCAGTCATGAAACATTTGAGGTACCAAGTGCAATTTAGTCACTAATGAGATGCACAAGACGCTTTGCTTTCATTTATTTGTCTCCAAAGGTGCCACGAATCCAAAGGGTGTAAGGCAGAAACCTTTGGTATCGTGAAAGCATTAGAAATAATTTCCATAACAAAGTTTATTCTTTTGTGTGCCATGTCTGTCAAATCAGATGTTTCTTTGGATTAGAAGATAATTTGACAGTGATGTTGGCTTTGATGTTGTCCTTGTATGGCTTTAGAGATGCTGCTCTTTGTGTTTCCATGCTCTACTTCTGCCTGCTCTTTATTTCATGGCCCATGGATCTATGTCGAAACTAATCCTTTCGAAACCACGCAGTGTTTGACAGCGTGCACACACACTTGATTTTTTTTGTACCATCATTTTTCAGTGATTAGGGTCAGGATGTAAAATATACCTTTGAATCCTACGATGTGCACTTTCTACATACTTAAAAATATTATTAGCTTGAAAAAACAAAACAAAACAAAACCTCTTGTAAGATAAAATTTCAACTGTAGTTCCATCCATCCATCCTGGCACGTCTTCCACTGAGGAAGCGGAGCCTGGGGACTTTGGGTTGGGCTCTCCAATCTCTGATGCTGAGGTCACAGAGGTGGTTAAAAAGCTCCGCAGTGGAAGGGCCCCAGGGGTGGATGGGATTCGCCCTGAGTTCCTTAGGGCTCTGGATGTTGTAGGGTTGTGTTGGCTTACGCGACTCTGCAATATCGCATGGACATCGGGGGCAGTTCCCTTGGATTGGCAGACTGGGGTGGTGGTTCCCCTATTCAAAAAGGGGGACCGTAGAGTGTGTTCCAACTATAGGGGGATCACACTCTTAAGCCTCCCTGGTAAGGTCTATTCAGGGGTTCTGGAGAGGAGGGTCCGTCGGATAGTCGAACCTCGGATTCAGGAGGAGCAGTGTGGTTTTCGTGCTGGTCGTGGAACACTGGACCAGCTCTACACCCTCAGCAGGGTCCTGGAGGGTGCGTGGGAGTTTGCCCAACCAGTTTACATGTGCTTTGTGGACTTGGAAAAGGCATTCGACCGCGTCCCTCGGGGGGTTCTGTGGGGGGTACTCCGGGAGTATGGGGTACCAGGCCCATTGATATGGGCTGTTAGGTCCCTGTACGACCGGTGTCAGAGCTTGGTCCGCATTGCCGGCAGTAAGTCAGGCTCGTTTCCAGTGAGAGTTGGACTCCGCCAAGGTTGCCCTTTGTCACCGATTCTGTTCATAACTTTTATGGACAGAATTTCTAGGCGCAGCCAAGGTGTTGAGAGGATCCGTTTTGGTGGCCTTAGAATCACTTCTCTGTTTTTTGCAGATGATGTGGTCCTATTGGCTTCATCAGATCGTGATCTACAGCTTTCACTGGAGCGGTTTGCAGCCGAGTGTGATGCGGCCGGGATGAGGATCAGTTCCTCCAAATCCGAGGCCATGGTCTTGAGCCGGAAAAGGGTAGCATGCCCTCTCCGGGTCGGGGAGGAGGTCCTGCCCCAAGTGGAGGAGTTTAAGTATCTCGGGGTCTTGTTCACGAATGAGGGAAAACTGGAGCGTGAGATCGATAGGCGGATAGGTGCAGCGTCCGCAGTGAAGCGGGCGCTGTACCGGTCTGTCGTGGTGAAGAGAGAGCTGAGTCAAAAGGCAAAGCTCTCAATTTACCGATCGATCTACGTTCCCACCCTCATCTATGGTCATGAGCTTTGGGTTGTGACCGAAAGAACGAGATCTCGGATACAAGCGGCTGAAATGAGTTTTCTCCGCAGGGTGTCTGGACTCTCCCTTAGAGATAGGGTGAGAAGCTCAGTCATCCGGGAGGGACTCGGAGTAGAGCCGCTGCTTCTCCACATCGAGAGGAGCCAGTTGAGGTGGCTCGGGCATCTGGTTAGGATGCCTCCTGGACGCCTCCCTGGTGAGGTGTTCCGGGCATGTCCCACCGGGAGGAGACCCAGAGGAAGACCCAGGACACGCTGGAGGGACTATGTTTCTCGGCTGGCCTGGGAACGCCTTGGGATTCCCCCAGAGGAGCTGCTCCAAGTGGCTGGGGAGAGGGAAGTCTGGGCCTCTTTACTTAGGCTGCTACCCCCACGACCCGACCCCGGATGAGCGGACGAGAATGGATGGATGGATTTATTTGTGGTACAGAAATAATAAATTAGATAGTGCTGGTCTGGACTGATCTGCTGTCCAGTACATGAAGTTGATTTCTCCCTACAGAAAAGAAGAAAAAAAACTAAATGTTTGACATTTATTTCTGCTTGAACATTTTATTCTTTCTAAGAGTCAAATAAATCAAACTTCATTCAACTCATTCACAATAAATCGGTTCAAGGTCAGTAAGCACAACCAGAATTAATATTTAAGGTGCACCTGATTATCAGGCTCACTGTCAATTTTTGAGAAAATTAAAGGATTTAAGTGTGACTTATAGTCCAAAAAATATGGTAGTTACCCTCGTTTACTGTGCTAAGGCATCTTTCAACCATTCTGCGCACATGAGTACATCTTTATGGAAAAACATTTTATTGTCAATGCCACACCTAACACTAAGTATTGGTTCTCCTAATTGGGATTTTTGTAGTCCTTCTATTGATTTGACTGATTTTAAATGAAGTTCTGGATGATTTCCAGTCTCGATCCCATGCTTGCATTATTTAACATGTTTTATGGTGCAGACTTGCAGATTAGATACTATAAATGTATTCTTATTCTTTCGGCTTTTCGCTCTTCAGGTGTCTCCACAGCGAGTCATCCTCCTCCATCTCACTCTGTCCTCACTCCAGCCTCCTCCATGTCCTCTCTAACTGCATCCATACGTCTCCTCTTTGTCTTTTTTCTGGCCGTATCGCGAGAGCGAGAACCCAGAGAACATGGACTGAGGGAAAACAGGACGCAAACTTAACAGAACTCAAACTTAAAGACAAAAGGTGATTTATTTAAAGCTGTATACACAACGGGGACCTGGAAAATTTGGGGATGGAGGAGAAAGGTCAAGTTTCTCTGGAGAGAGGAAATGGTGAGTATTTAGATGTTTGTTCCTTACAGGAATGGTAAATGGTAAATGGAGCTTATTTATATAGCGCTTTCCAGCCCCCTATGAGGGGCCCCAAAGCACTTCACAGTACCAGCCATCCACCCATTCATACACACATTCATACACCGGTAGCGGTAGGCTGCCATGCAAGGCGCTGCCAGTCCTACCGGGAGCAACTCAGGGTTAAGTGTCTTGCCCAGGGACACAACGAGGTATGCAGTGACCAGGGATTGAACCCGGGACCTTCCGGTCCTGAGCCGGCTGCCCTGCCTCTACACCATCTCGACCCACAAGATTAATAATAATAGGTCGTGATCTAAAGTGGTCCAGTCTGAGGCGTGAAACTCCAAATGAGTCCCACTCTGACCCCGTCCTCCGGGCATCCTAGCTGGCAGCCCTTTGCTCCACACGTATGGGCTGCAGTAGCATGGTGATCCTGGTTTGCGTCAGTAAAAGCATCTTGCATAAAAACATTGTCAAATCTTCATACACGTACACATATCTTTATCTCGCTGTGGCAAGCCCTGAGGAAGGGAGCAGCCGAAAGTAAAACAAGTGAAAAATGTCCTTAACCCGGTAAACGTTTTTACACAGCTCTGGTAGCTCTTTGTTAATTGTGTAGTGTCGTGAGGGTAGGGCGTACTGTAGCTCCAACTGCTCCAAAAGGCAACACCAACTCATTTTCTCCACCATAGTGATGGGTTGGACATGCAAAAGGATGAATTCAGTTACCCATTCCATGATTCATTGTATATCGTCATGGTTCCTCTAAAGTGTTCTGCCTGGCCGTGCTTGCTTTAAACTCAGTGCACTCGCCCAAGTGTCTGATTAAATTGGTGGTATTGCAGCTTTATCACAACTGTCACAAGAAATACCCAAACATTCCAAACATTGCAAACATTTATCGGTACTGAACTGCTTTCATTGTGTATTTAAAATAAATTCATAAAGCAGGCATGTCGGTGTCAAACAAATCAGTGGAAAAACTTGCTATTCCAGTTTAATAAAAAAAAAAAGCTTTTCCACAATACTAAGGAAAATACAAATGAATAAGTCCGCCTTCTTGCACCGCCGTCTTGCACCATACTCATCCACCCGGCCACTGCGGTCACAGAACAGTCATCTACTTCACATTCCGAGAACCAAATTAAGGACAATGGGAGACCGGGCTTTCAGTGTGGCTGCCCCCCGCCTGTGGAACTCTCTTCCTGACTGCCTAAGAGCTCCACAGTCACTGGTTGACTTTAAGAGCGGCTTGAAGACCTTTCTTTTCAACCGAGCATACTCTGCCTCCTCATGATTCTATCTTTGATCTTAGTTGATACTGTTATTGATTTTACTTGTTTTATTGACATTTAATTCTGTTGCACTTTGTAGCACTTTGAGATTTTCATTAATGAAAAGTGTGTTATAAATTGAATTCATTATTATTTTTATGAATAAGAACATCAGTCAGGTTAGATAATTAAATAAGATTTTATAGCATTTAGATTATTTTGATGAATGATTTTTGCAGCTATATACAGGTTTTATAACGAGCCACTTGTAAATGGGGGAATTCTCACATGGTTTGAATTCCATCCTTTTCCACAGAGAGATTAATTAGTGTTTTCAATCAGAAATTGTATTTCACGAGTATACCACCAGGACAATGACCAAAGCTTGTGAATGTTTGGCACTTTTTATTTTTATCTGTACGTGAGTGAGACTGGCACATCCTGAGGGAGCAGATTTTTTTCAAATAGATATGAAACATTTTGTCCTTGTCTTTGGTTGTGCTTCTTAAAACAAAGGTGTTGAGAGGGATGTATCAGATTCACTCATTAACTACTGTTAATGCAACACTTACTGGAAACCTTGCTGAATGAGTTTACATTTCAGATGCGTCTGCAGCATGCAGGATTCTGGCTGTTCTGAATGAATGACCAGGCTTCCTGGAAAAATTCAACGTAAAGATGCTCTCCTTGAGATATAATGCTTTGCACTGAATAATGCAAGGTAAATACACACTGCTTTGGATGGATTTGTCTCCAGCCTAAGATTCCACATGAGCGTGAAATCAGAATACATTCTTCCCAAACTAATCCGAACTGTCAGTCAGCTCCCTGAGACAAGAGTGCCAAAGATTTTCCTTCACTACCTTCAGCGAGGTTGCTCCATGCTACAGAGTTAAAGTGTACTCATGAGTGAGCGAGTTGCTGCTTTGGACTGTGGGTACAATGTCTCATTCCGTTGGACGGATGCAGCTAAAAGCTTCCTTTTATGGTTGTGGTTCTGCGTCCTTACAACCGACTACAGATGCTGCATCTGACGTGTCGGAGGAGCCCGGGTTGAATCTGTGAGCTGCTCGTGAGATATTAATAAGTCACCTGTGTGTCTGTGTTTGTGTCCGTGCGTGGGAGTGTGTGGCTGCCTGGGTGTTGTCAGGGAGAGGCAGGCTGGCTGTGGATGGTGAACACCCACAGCGCCCCCTAGCTGCTTCTGTGTGAACAGCTCGTTGCTCCAGATGCAGAGGGTGGAGGAGCGGAGGTGTCTGCATGGGGCCGACTCGTTTGTCATGATTTGTAACGGGGATGGTGATCTACACCAGTGCAGGGTTGGACTGAAGGATCCATTTACCAAACAGTTTTACTTGTTTGTCTGCTTCATTTTGCCAAAATGAGCCAATAAAACAAGCTTATAATGCTTCAGCTCACTAAACATTAAACGGTTTAGATTGTTGCATTTTATCCCCGTTTAAAACCATAAATCAGCATTTATTTTTCTGTGGCTTTGACTTTTTTTTTTCTGCTAAAGGGCTGTTGGCTCTGCTTAAGAAGTAACAATGTGAAAGATTCTTGCAGACAGACTCTCAGAGACTCAGTGAACTGATGGAAAGAAACGAGGAGTCTGGAGGAGGAGAGAGGTTCAGACTCTGTTACTGATGGGTTTGCTGAGAGAGGCGTCTCAGTGATTCAGAAGACCAACAGATAAACAGTAGCAGGAGGAATTGCTCTCGTCGACAAAGTTGTTTATCACAAGTTCAACAAACTAAGTACTTATTTGGCCTGCAGTTGAACAGAGGCTGCTCCACAGCTGTTCCAGTTGTCGTTGGTTCACAGCCACGCAGCTATTACACACATTGTTTGATATTTAAGGATTTACATGGTGATTTGTGTATTTGTGCGTCTTAAGTGCAGAGGTGACAGGGCCTTCTCTGTAGCAGGCCCAAGACTCTGGAATGAGTTACCTCTGCTTGTCAGACAGGCCCCTCCCTCTCAGTTTTCAAATCCCGTTTAAAGACATGCTACCATTATGTTGCTTTCAACACCAGATGATCTGTGTTTGGTCGTTGTATTTATTATCTGCAATGATGTTATGTCTATATTCTGTATTTTACTTCATTTTGTATGTTGCCCATGTGTTGCTTGTTGTTTGTTTGTGTGTACAGCACTATGGTTGGCCTTGTTACTGTTTTAACCTTGGCTCTCGACGGAGGCAGTCGCTAGTCCTTTCCTCTCCCGTCCCCCCCACCCCTGCTGCTGCCTGCAGCTCCTCAGCAAAGCACCTCGAACGCAAATTAAGATGGATTGGAGGTTTGGGCATTCGATTCTACGAACAAGATTTCTACAGAAGAAAAGGCACAAGGGGAGCCAGTCCACCCTCACAGAGTGACGAAGAGGATACGCCATGGATTCCTGTGGGTGTGGATGGTGTGCGTCTCGCTCTCTGTGCTGTGCTCTGTGGAGGTGAAGAATCTGGATTATATTGGATTACGATGGCAGCGCTTTGCTTTTTGGCGTTTGTGGAGCACTGGCCTATCGCAAAAGAGGGAGACTTCAGCAGGACTTAATGCCTGGAGCACCCGACGTCTGGTCTGCGCGGTGACCTCGAGAAATCAGCTGTTTGCGAGCTTATCCAGAGGGTGAACAGATCACCCTCGG
>JBBPBX010008980.1:0-25000 GCA_038048925.1 Garcialebias charrua | reverse complement strand
GCAATCAATGATGTATGAATGTTTTTCAATGTTTGCTTATGATTCTATCTGTAAATATTTAAAATAAAATACTGTGTCTAAGCACTTGATCCCCTGCTGTTCTGACAAAAGGGCATGCATTTTTTTCTTACCAAGTAACTATCTGCTTTCAAGTTTTACACCACCTTGACCTGAAGACAACAGAATGTGTTCAGTTTTCAGTAACGTGTGCTAACAGAGTTTTTCATGTCATCTGTTGTCCTTTAAGGGACTTTTTGCACTCAGTTGAACATCTGGGCCACTGATCTCTGGTGACATATTGCTGTCTAATCTCATGCAGAGAGTCCAAAGGGGTTTAAAGCTGTGCTCAGTTAATTTTCACAAAGAATTCAGACTTTTACTTCCAGAAAAAAAATGACCACATATAGGTGCCCTTGATTCTCATGCTGTTAACCCAGCCTGACTCGGCGCCGTGGCGGGAAAGACCCCAGAGTTTTTGCAGGGCAGCCTCAGATTTTTACTGCAGGAATGTGAAGGTCGCACTTGGTAAGAAAGACGGTATCTGTGGGGAAACGAATAAATGCGGGTTTGGAATAAGCGCTTATACCCAACTGAGCATCTGACACCATGACCTGGCAACGCTGGAGTTTGACTTTTGCCAGCATGCACACTGTCGCACTCTGCTGCCATGTGGAAGACAACGGTGCTGGTCCCATGGGACGAGTTTCAGTCGACGTTAAGAAACGCAATTATCACTGCTATAATTCTGTGACTTTAGTCAAGAGTTGAACAATGTTATTTTTAATTAGCATATGAACGTAACCTGATGTGTGTGTGTGTGTGGGTGGGGGGCATATTATATGTGTCGATTTTGTTTAATTCTTTTCACAGCTGAACCCTTGAAACGTGTTCATGACAAGCAGTTTTTTTTGTTTGCATCTTAAAAAAACAAAATGCTATGTGGTTATAATGTATAATACTTTTATGCATGTCCCTCTCTGCTGACATTGTAACAACATTTTTTTTAAACTGGCTTCACTAAAGCACCTCCATCTAAGCAAATAAACAACTGACTCATCTCAACGTTACCTTTTAATGTCAAACACTTGGAAAGAAAATAGTGTGCAATTAGTTCCTGGATGCAAGTGAAGAAAATGACACATTGGACAAGTTTCAATTAGGATTTTTACAACATAAATGATCAACCTGGTCTTATTGATGAGCTACAAAAATGGATTAGAATTTTTGGTTAAAGCTGCACTATGTAACTTTGTAGTGCAGTCTGTAACTTTTCTAACAATATATTTTTAACATATTTCTTCACTCTGTCACTATCTACTGACAGACTGATGTTAGACAAAGTAATCTCTGAAAAAAACTATAGTCCCCTTGCTTCTCTATCAGCATTTATAAAAACACTAAAAACACAGAGTGACCCGCCGTTAACCAGCCAATAAAAACAGAGTTTGAATTTGAATCAGCCAATAAAAACAGAGCTTGAATTTGAATCAGCCAATAAAAACAGAGCTTGAATTTGAATTTCAGCAGAGCAAGGGGGGCAGAGCCATATATGGCTCTGAGGGGGAGGGATCAGAATTCTTTGCCTGTTGAAAATATTTCTAAGTTCTGCGCTCTACAGAAAGTTACACATAGCACCTTTAAGTGGTTTACTTCTTACCTTTCACACAGAAAGTTTTATATTGTGACTAAAATTGGTTCTTTCTTTTTGTATCCCTGATGTGGAGTGCCTCAGGGGTCTGTTCTTGAACCTGTTTTATTTCTTTATACAGGTAGTCCCCGACTTACGAGCGAGTTCTGTACCTCCGAGTATCTCGTAAGACGAAAATCTCGTAAGTCCGTACAGACCTTTATATAACACAGGAGCCAACACTGAACACGTACATGTAGGTAATGAAGTTACCAAGCGCTTCGGCTATCCTAACACACCCTATAATAAAAAAAAAATAAAAAAAACAGTACTTTACAGGTACAGTACAAAACAGATAAATAAAAATGTAATTTCTTACTTTGAGCTGATCAAGCTTGTCTCGTCTGTTAGCACGTCCGAGCATGTCGGGGCTCCATACATTCTGCTGCTCTAACACGGTCCAAACTGTTTAGAGGAAGGACTGTTAGCTTGTTAAGTCCATACATTTGAAGCCAGAAAAAGAGTTTACTTTAATAAACTTACCGAAAGCCGTTTCTCCGCGGTGTTTGTTCATCCAAAACAAGCTGCCCACATTAGCTGTTGTTAGCCACCGCCATTAGGCCTGCACTCACTAGCTCCGTGCTAACGAGTCCATCCATCCAAAAAAGGCTGTCGGAGCTGCTTCTCCACGTTAGCTGAATGTCCATCCAACATCTTAGGCGGACATCGAGGCGAGCTCCCGGCCGTTGGCCGTCGGTTCGGTTATGGTGGGGGTCCGCTTAGCATTTAGCCTAGCCTTAGCTTAGCCGATGAGCTAATGTTGTCGCGTGCGGCGCTTTTTGGGAGCGATCGCGGAGGATCGCGGCTGTTGCTCCAGACCAGACACATCCACAAAGTTCACAGAGTGTTTCCAGCTCATTTATCCGTATGAGGCAACCTCTGATCGGACGCACGGTCCTAAAAAGCCAGCAGCTTCCAGCATGTCGGCCAGCTCCCGGTCCCGGCATGTCGGCTTGGTAGCTCCGCTCGTTGCCTGTCAGGCGGCAGGGCAGTGGGAGCAATCGCTCCACTTAGGTCTGCTCGTTATATTTCAGGCGGGGGGAATTTGGGAGCGATCGCTAATACAGTACAGAGTACACTAAAAATTGAAATAAAACATAAAAATAACAATTATACTTTATTTATAAAGCCATTTAAAACGACCACAGCTGCAACAAAGTGCTGTACACATGAAATTAAGAACATTAAAAAAAAATTAAAAAAAATCATATTTTTATTAATTATGATAATCTCGTAAAGTCGGATCCTCGTAAGTCCAGACGCTTGTAAGTCGGGGACTACCTGTATACTGTATACTTCCTCTGGGCCAGTTGAAACAGAGATTATGTAGTGTGTTATATCAATGCTATGTCGATGACACTCAAATCCCAAGCCTAAAAGAAACGTTCCGATTCTTCACATCTGGTTAGCTGAAAAAAGACAAACGATGACAAAAACATTTCTTCAGTTAAATCAGAATAAAACTGAGGTGTGAATTTCTGGCCCAACAAATGTTCCTGAAAACATTCTGCAGACCTTTGCTTCTTTAGCTGTCCATGCTAAAACTAAGTGGACATTTTGAACCAAAGTTTCAAATTTGCCAATCACGGAAAACCTACAGACAGCAAGGTGGCACCGTTTGCAGAGATGTTGCCTCTCAGCGAGAAGGTTGCTGGATCCAATCCCGGCTGGGAGCCTTTCTGGGTGGAGTTTGCATGTTCTCTCTGTGCATGCATGGGATTTCTCCAGATACACTGGTTTCCTCCCACAGACCAAAAACATGCATGTTAGGCTGATTGGTAACTAAATTGTCCCTAGGTGTGAGTGAGAGAGTGAATGGTTGTTTGTCTCATTATGTGTCCCTGTGGTGAACTTAAGACCTGTGCAGGGTGTCCCCTGCCTCTCCCACAATGATTGCTGGATATGGACACCGATGACCCCCATGACCCAAAAAGGAAGAAGCAGGTAGATGATGGATGGATGGATGGATGGATGGATAAGCTGCAGTTCAGTCCATTTAATTGAAAAACATTACTAAAACATCCTCTGTTGTTTTTTCACAGTCAGAAACTGTAATTCATGCATTGTGTCATCATATCTAAATATTTGTAACTTCTTCTATCCTGTCTAAGCCAAGACTCCCTTTCTCAACTACAGCTAGTCCAAAACTCAGCTGTTAGACTTCTTATTAAGTCCTCTTTTCCCTTTATCACCCCTGCACTCATCCCTCTACACTGACTTCCTGTGAAGTCCAGGTCTCAATTTAGGTCCCCCTTTGGTCTACAAAGCTTTAAACAATCTGTTTCCTCTTTACATCAGTGAACTCTTTACATTCACTCGAGACCCCTAAGGTCTTCTGACCTAGGTGTTTTGTTCATTCCTGTCACGAGGACAAGAACCCAGAGAATAAGTACAGACACAGGAACAAATCTCAAACTCAGATATAATTAAAGTGATTTATTTACGGTGATACGTATGCCATTTACAGGACAGGGATCAGGGAATATGGAAATGGAGAACAAATTAATTCTGGATGAAGATAGATGAAGATACTGTATTTTAGTTCCTGATACCTTACAGTCGGGTTAGCAGTCTGCGGCGTGGATGAGAGACAGAGGACCTCCAGTAGGTAAGGTCCAGGTTTGTAGATGCAGCGGTGGCAAGGGAATGCAGGAGGCAAGTGGATGGAAGATGCAGGAGCAGCTGAAGCAGGAACTTCACAAGTAAGTATCAGTACAGAGTTCAGATTGATAGGTGAGCGCTACAAGGGATTAGACTCGGGCAGCAAGTAAAGGAAACACTTTGGTAATCCTCTCACTAAAAGGCTGGAGGCACAAGCACCAGTTGGTAGGTAAAGCTCCAGCAGGAAATGGAGCTCATCTGTGGACTCTTATACCCCTGGAGCCATTTAGTGGAATGACTAGCTGCTGCTCATTGGTGCCACTCTGGAACCTGGAGGAAGAACTGAAGACCCTACAATTCCTCCATCTTGTCTGAGGAAAACAGGGTCTATGTGTTCTATGTGCAGGATCCCAGATTCTGGGACAGTCTTCCTTCTGAAGGACTTTAAATGACAATGTAAAACCTGCCATTTTTTTTCAAGGTGCTTTTGCATTATTTTATTTATACTTATTTCATGGTTGTTGAGCAACGCCTTTTTGATTTTATTTCATGGTTATTTTTATTTGTTGGGTTTTTCCAGCTGAGGCGTCTGTCTAAGCTGAAGCCCATATTATCAAAAAACAACCTGGAGACAGTGATTCACGCATTCATTACATCTAGGCTGGATTACTGCAATTCCCTTCTGCTTGGCGTCAGTCAAGCCACCATTGCACGATTACAACTGGTTCAGAACGCAGCTGCCCGATTTTTAACCAGCACACGCAAAAGAGAGCACATTACACCAGTCTTGGCCTCCCTTCACTGGCTACCGGTTCATCTTCGAATCCAATTCAAAATTCTCATGTATGTCTACAAATCGCTGAACAGTCTCGCCCCCGCCTATCTCTCGGATCTGATACACCCATATGTCCCTCCACGTGCTTTGAGGTCAGAGGATCAGGTACTCTTAATAGTTCCAGAAACTCGCCTTAAGCGCAGAGGTGACAGGGCGTTCTCTGTAGCAGGCCCAAGACTCTGGAACGAGTTACCGCTGCTCATCAAACAGGCCCCCTCCCTCTCGGTTTTCAAATCCCGGTTAAAAACTCACTACTACTCCATCGCTTTCAATGCCAGCTGATTTGTATTGGATCGTTTGATTTATGATCTGCAATGTTTTTATGTTTTTCGTGTTGTACTTCATTGTCTGTGTTGCCTGTTGCGTGTTTGTTTGTCCAGCACTTTGGTGTGGACTTGTTCCTGTTTAAAGTGCTTTATAAATAAAATGGTATGGTATGGTATGGTATGGTATGGTTTTATTTGATTTAAAATATGTTGGAACTGTCTTTTAAAGGAATTGTATAAACGCTTTTCTTTGTGCAGTGCATTTCCATCCAGTTGCCCATATACAAGAATTTCCATGCATTGGTGCATGTATTCACATGTATTCCAGATGCCAAGGAGGAGGAAAGCTTGCCTTTAACCTCTCACATAGCTGCCTCACACAAGCTGAGGTGCAACGCTTGTGAGAAGAACTGTCAGGTTGAGTAGCTCCTGGCGTTTGGGAGTGGTCTGTGCAGAATACCGTCAAAACAGAGGAGTGCTTACGTCTCCCATCGAACTATCAGATGAGCATCTCAGAGTGCTGTGTGGCTGACTGATTGTGAGGAGGTGTGTTGAATACTCAAAGGCCTCCTGCAGATCCCCCCTCCACATGCAGAACGGAGGCGTCCGCAGCGCCCCGTTTATACACATTTATTTCTGTCATCCGGAGAATGTCAGGATAATCAGGGAGCGTGATTCCCTTTTACCTCTCGTGCCCTTCACACACGGTTTTACGTGTCAAGAGCTCACGCTGTTCACTTTAGCTTTAAGTGAAGCTGTCCGAGGTTTCAAACTGGATCTGCTGAAATAATGAGTTACACACTGTTGCTTCAGCAAGACGTCATGCGAAGAAACTAAACCAATACCCATGCACAAATGGTGTTATGAGCAATTTATTCCTACCTGACACAAGGCTGGGCACCTACAGTGAATATTTACAAAGGCTAGAAAGTGTTTCATTTTAATGTGTCATGCAGGGCAGAATGAAAGAGATACTTCCAATTTTTTGAAGTAGGGTTCTGTAGAAAGATTATGAACTATTAGCATCATACCTGTTATAAATAGCTGTTTAAATTGCCTCAGGAAGAAACCATTTTATCCTGACCAGATTTAAAAGTTAACAACTTAACATGCTTTTAGTAGTACTTTGTAGTTGACCCCAAGTTAGCAGACTGAGGACGAGGTAGAGTCAGGCATACAAAAGTTACCGTAATTTCCAGACTATTGAGCGCACCTGAATATAAGCCGCACCCACTAATTTTAAACAGAAACACAATTTCGTACATACAGTATACAGCAAAGGTGGGCGTCAGACCGCTAGGGAGCGCTAATCCGCTTATAGCGGACCTAAACAATTTGTCAGCGTTACAGCGGATTGACTAACTTTTATAATTCATAAGCGGATTTGCGCTATTTTTATTTAAAATGCAGTACCGCTAATAACTAATTATCTATCAGTAAAAACGAAAAAACTTATTTACGAGCTCTTAAATCAACCGGACGACTGCTCACAGACCATATCCTGTCAGCGCCGGATGTGGTCCGTGACAAAAAAGCGTCCCCCTCAGTCTCTTGGCTAGAGAGAGCGCTCTCTCTATAGCAGTTAGCAGCCAGTGTGTTACTCTGCAGCCTTATTGCTTGTTTTCGAAGAGTCAGACGAAGAGTTTTTAACATGGAGGGTGAACTTATGGATGTTTCTCAGCGGCCTACGTGACGCGTCAGCGCCTCATTTGCCCTCTTCAAAATGGCGACGGCCACAGAAGCAAAGGACTTTACAACAAAACACGGTAAAAACAATTATTTCTTTGCTGAGAAAAAATATATTTCTTAGCTGACTTTATAGCACAAGGTTTTTCTGAGCTTAACCGTTTCACGAAATGGTCAAATCTGCTGGATTTTAAAAAGTAGTTTGCCATTTGCACGTTAGCGTGTTAGCATTAGCGTCCGCTAGCATTGCTAATACATGAGCGCTTTAGAAATTGCGGACCTAAATAAATTAATAAGTGCTTTAGAAATAGCGGAACAAATTTTTGGATTAGCGCTGCCCAGCACTGGTATACAGTATAAGCTGCACTTGTCTATAAGCCCCAGGTGTCCACATTGCAACATGAGATATTTACACAGAAAGATGTTTTAAATGTTTAAATTTGAATATGTACAGGTAACATACCCAAATATGTACAGTAAAAAAAAAATCTGAACAGTGCCACGGTTGGTTAATTTTTTTAAAATAAATACAGTAACCTACCAGGAAGTTGTTGATCGCTATATTCATTTTCCTCCTGTGCACTAAAACCACCAGTCGTCTTCTTTCAAGATTCAAGAGCTTTAATTAACATTGCACCAGTTGTTACCAATACAGCGTGATTATGTTTTCACAGTCAACCCGAGATGGAGAGTGTGTAAAGCAGCTGCTTATTCAGAACACATGACATGTTCTTCAGCGCGGCCTCTCTCATCCGTTTCGGGATGAAGGTCAAAGGTGTGAAAAAAGGAAAGTACCATTGGGGTCACAGCGTTGGTATTAAAAAAAAAGTATCACATTTTGTCTGCCAAGACACCGCATGACACAGTAAAAACTATACCAATAAGCACATTTAGACAGTTACATGTTGCATGTTGAGACTGAGGCAGGGAGGATTCTGTCCATGAGGCACCAGATAGCGACAGTCTGACCAGCCGGCCTCCGATAACGCTCATAGAAAAGTTCTCCGGGGGGGTAGCAGACGAGACAAAGAGCAGCTGTTTTGTCCACAGTAGAGCACATCTCAGGGGAAATTAGATATCCAGCCTTTCTCAAGGCTGTTTCCAAGGGAGTCAGATAAGAATTGACAAATATTTTCATTTCAGGCTCACATTGTAATTTCTGTAGCCTTCAGTCTGTAAGGGCGACTCTGTTCCAAGTGATCCAATTCGGGACTTTTTTCCACTGATCCAAGCTCTGACCTCAGATGTTGACCACAGCGTGCAGAGTCCCAGTCCGAGGGTGATCTGTTCACCCTCTGGATAAGCTCGCAAACAGCTGATTTCTCGAGGTCACCGCGCAGACCAGACGTCGGGTGCCCCAGGCATTAAGTCCTGCTGAAGTCTCCCTCCTTTGCGATAGACCAGTGCTCCACAAACGCCAAAAAGCAGAGCGCTGCCATCATAATCCAATATAAACCAGATTCTTCACCTCCACAGAGCACAGCACAGAGAGCGAGACGCACACCATCCACACCCAGGAATCCATGGCGTATCCTCTTCATCACTCTGTGTGGGTGGACCGGCTCCCCTTTACCGTTCTTCTGTAGAAATCTTGTTCGTAGAATCGAATGCCCAAACCTCCAATCCATCTTAATTTGCGTTCGAGGTGCTTTGCTGAGGAGCTGCAGGCAGCAGGGGGGGGGAGAGGACGGGAGAGGGAAGGACTAGCGACTGCCTCCGTTGAGAGCCAAGGTTGAGTGTCAGAATTGAAGAGTCTCAGAAAAACGTCATCACACGTCCTCAGTTTCTCTTTTGTTGTCACTGTCAACGTCACTTTCATCTCGAGGCAAATTTGCAATTTGATTTGATTTACGATTCACACTTAAAGCTCCCACAGACTCGGGCGTTCTGTGTGTACTCCATGAGCCACGCGGACACTGTGCAGACAGTTCAGACTTCATACACCCTGATGGGCTGCAGACCAGCTCCGCAGGCAAGGGGCGTTTACCTTCAGGACAAATTGAGGTCGCCGATTGGTCATTTGCTGGCCTGACACGCCTACTGGATTGATTGACAGGTCGCGGCCCAGGGGCAGCGGTGTTCTGTGTTTATATGTTGTTAATAAAAAGTTCTTAAAAAAAAAAACGGGGAGCACTGGCCCTGCAGCCCTTCAAACCGACCCACCAGGAAATCTCCAGACACACCCGCAGCCACGCTGGACCTGATTTTAATTCTTTTGTGCCAAATTCCTTCATTTCTCACAATTTCAGTCATGGCATTAATGGAGGCGGAGGAAAAGATCAATTGCCTCTTGGAAAAAAACAACAAAAGAAAAGGCCATTAAACTAGACCACGGATGAAGAAGGAGAAT
Source organism: Garcialebias charrua (assembly GCA_038048925.1). Lineage (NCBI taxonomy): Eukaryota > Metazoa > Chordata > Actinopteri > Cyprinodontiformes > Rivulidae > Garcialebias > Garcialebias charrua. The sequence goes on along the minus strand of JBBPBX010008980.1, from coordinate 15,575 downwards.
TTAAGATATTGGTGTCACATACAAAACAGTCCATTGCTGGTCAGTTTATTGTGTGACACCGAGTACGTGTACGCAGTCGGTACGTGTACTCTTGCAGGCGTCTGCATCGAGTCTAATCCAGTATGTGCAGACCTCCGCAAGTGAAGTGCACCCGAGTATGTGGGAGCTTTTATTTCAAGTGGCTGCAAATACTTCTTTGTATACAACAAGAGAGGAAACTCCCGCATGGGGGAGTGGGGAGAGAAGGGGGAGGGGAGGACCAATGAAACAGTTTTATTGCTCGACTGTGACCTGTTTGGTAATTTCATTGGTCAGAATTTTTTTTAACAAGTGATGTCATTGAGTCACAAGGACCCACCCCCCAAGAGACATGTGTCTTGGTCAGCTATGTGAGCACCCGGGTGTTACAAGGCTAAATGTTTTGGCTGCATGAAGCTTGTTAGCTCATAAAAAAAAATCCAAAATCACTGAATAAGTTGCAACGTTCAAAGCATGAGAAAAAAGTAGCGGCTTATAGTCCATAAATTACGGTGTTTTTTTAATTTACAAGTGAAGATATTCACAGGCTGAAAGGGAAGAAAAGGGACGAGGTGTGTATGTTGACTGGCAGGTTGTTTGTACGATGAATGTTAGTTTTGAGCATGATCTCTGCTTCCAGATGTTTGTGTTGTAGATTGAGCCGGAGAGGAGGAGCGAATGAGGTTTTAGGTTTCCAAGGAGGTGAAGGTGATCCAGAGAAGGTGAGTGGTGTTGGAGAGTTCATCAGGTTGGTTCTGATCCAGGTTGATGTCCGATGATTGTAGGAACAAGATGATACCAGGACGAAGTCGCAGAGGACAAAGAGGTCTTGGAAAACCCTGATGCATGCTCAATAATCCAGGTAGAAAAATCTAAAAAAGCTAAGTCTGGTCCTCTGGACATTCAAAAAAACAAAAAAACAAAACAAAGCAAAAAATTGTAGAAACGTTTCGTCTTTCGTCCGAAAGACTTCCTCAGTCTGAGGTGCTGGGTTCAGCTCAGTCTTATAAATAGCACCCTCCCACAGTGTTACACAACCAGTTGGCTGATGACAGCCTGAAACCAGCTGCTCACATGATCAAGGAGGACCATCAGCCTAACAATGGATCGTTAGCACCCTGATGGTTGTTTGCTATTCACAGAGGGCTGAGTGATACCAGCAATCACAGCATTGTAGGAGGGGGACAGTTGAACTCGGAGGCCTCCACCCCTGTTTAATGATGGGCGGTTTCTTTTCACAAAGATGGCCTCCTTTACTCCTCTCTCAAACCATCGTTCCTCTCTATCAAGGATGTGAACATCTTCATCCCTGAAAGAGTGACCGCTGGCCTGGAGATGAGTGTAGACTGCAGAGTCCTGACCTGATGATGTTGATCTTCTGTGCTGGGCCATCCTTTTGGCCAGTGGCTGTTTAGTTTCCCCGATATAAGACTGATCANCCTTTTGGCCAGTGGCTGTTTAGTTTCCCCGATATAAGACTGAAGGTCTTGCCGATATAAGACTCCCCGATATAAGACTGAAGGTCTTGGAAAACTTGAGGAAGACTTGGAAGTCACAGAAGATATCATAATGGTCCAGCGTCAGAAGAACGTCTGACAGGAGCTTAGTCTGCAGAGTGGTCTTCCAGATCTGGTGCAGGTGGCGTGGTGGATGATTGCAACAAGTGGCAGCTGTGGAGAAAATTACTGTGGCTGGAAACCTAGGAATCTAACTCCACTATAACTTTTACACAAACCCCACTTCCGTGAATTAATTTATGTCTTGAAGCAGTTCTGATGGCTGAGACGCTTCACTGTAACATGTTTAATGTTTAAAGTGCCTACGACGAGCAGAACTTGTCAAAGGAGCGTGCATTTTTCAAAACATCATCTTTCAAGAAGTTCTAACTCATTTTAAGATTGGATTATGTTTGGAACTGAACTGGACCTGTTAACTTCTTTTATGGTCTTTTTGGTTGTGGTTATGACATTAGCTCTCTTGAAATAAATGCAGGAGGACTGAACAAGGTATTTCCTACTACAAAACATTTTAAGGTCAGTTTACAGATAACAACACTTGTTTTTAAGAAGTTGTGGTCCTTTTCAATGTGCTGAATTATTGTTAACATGATGGAGTTTGTTTTTGACCAGTTCAATATAAGGAATAAAAGCACAACTGAAAAAAAAAAACAAAGCCGTCTCCAACTTCAGTGTAAGGTTTCGGTGAATCTCTCAGCTTTCTGGTCTTCTTAAATGTGTTTGGGTTATTGTCCTGTTGTAAACATCATCAACAACAACAACAAAAAAGAGGTGTCTCACTAAGTGCCAAGCAAATGGATTCTTACGTCTCTGTAGAATTAATTTAAATGTCAACAGTTTCAACTCTAAATATTGCCTGACATCAGACCCAACAATGAACTAATTACACTCAATCTTCAGCTCAACTTTGGCTCCAACTTCTCTTTAATCGCTTTATTTGGGGGATGGGGATTGATTTTTATTTTTTTTTTACTGACAAATGACCAGCTATGCCTGCAATTAATATAATTTAAGCCAACAAAGTATTTAGAGCTTATTTTTCCATCCATAAAATGTCTGTTTTATGTCAAAAGGAAAGACAAATAACTCCAATTAGAGAAGTGGACGTAGTTAAAAGTCTGCACAAAGAAACATTTAATCATCTTTCCACACTGTCAGAGTTCATGAAGTGGGACCCCAAATGCAAATACCATCCACTGTTGCATCCATGTCCATCTTCTGTTTACATGGCTGTTTTACAACCACAGTGCTTTTTGGCCTTTGGGATAATGAATGAAAATGTGGATGGCAGACATTCTGGTCACGATTCCTCCTTGTGCATCAGTCTATATTTAAAATCGGGTAAAAAAGAAAATTATAAAATGTGAGTCGCAGTCAGACGGCAGCCAATTACTGTATTTTAAGCTTGCATTTCGGCAGATGCATCCTACTTCTTTCTTGCTCCGCACAATGAGTATCCGCCTGAAACCAACGTCACCTCAAACATCGACTGACCGATGCTTCTCTGACTGCAACAAAAAATCAGTTTCTTCATTTTTGAACTTCAATTTCTCCTTGGATTCTTGGCATTATTACATGGAACAAAGTACTTGCAAAGTACATACAGTAGATGTACCCTGATGCATGCTCAATGATGCTTTACATAGATGTAACAATTTTTTTAAAATAATGTAGATGCCATTTCCTGCATTCAGGTGTATTTTAGATGTTTTTAAACATCTACGGTATGTTTACCTACATAAATAAACACTTGATTCAATAACTGTTTGAGAGAGCAACAAGAAGTAACCTGACCAACAGCGCTCCTTGTGTGAATAGAGAACACTCTGCTTCTCTCACGCATCCTAATACCTCCAACGCTGGTCGACAACTGCCGGCACTAACAGTGCTAAGCTAGCAGACAACACAGAGGTGTCTCCCTTCCTCCCCCCGCCACATTGACAAGCGGTGAGGTGAGTTGTTGTGGGTAACCAGGAAATCCCGGAGTGGAATTTTAGTTTGTTTTTTTAACCCTTTATTTATCCAGGTAGTCTCACTCAGAGCCATATAAAGTGAGAGTTCCGACACCCTTTGATCTCGCCGATAGGCGGTCAATCGTTCCAAACAACGGCTATGGAAACCTTGTGGAGCTGCGCCCTCTGGCGGCAACGGAGCGCTACTGCAGGCAGCTTCAAACTGTTACCCAGAGCCATGGAACAAATCGCCCCCTCCATGACCCACGTGACTTCCGCATTCCATTCTTACAATGGAACTCTATGGGAGTGTCGCAACTCTCACTTTATATGGCTCTGGTCTCACTGAGCCACGAGAACTCATTTTTTTGTCTTTGCGTGAGTGCAGCTACAGTGTGCGCTCTCAGGACATGATTACCTGCAGTGTTCCGTCAGTGAGGACTGAACTTGGAAAAAGGGCCTTCTCCTACTCTGCTCCTGCTTCATGGAATATCTTACAAAAAGATCTGAAGCTCTCGGCCCTGACCTCTCTAAATGATTTTCAGAATCTGTTGGAATCCTGGCAAAAACCAATGCAGACATGTTCCTGTTTTTGATTTTATACATCTACCTTATAATGTTTTGCTAGTTTTTGATACTTTGTTAAAAAAATTTTTTTTAATGTATTTCTCTCTTTTGTTTTTCTATTGTTTAATTTACCTGACTAAATAAAGGTTGAATGAATGAATGAATTTTCAAGAGAGACCTGTTAGGGAGCAGATGGTGGGGGTTAAGGGCCTTACTCAGGGGCCCAGAACGGAGCAAATGAGGGTGGAGACAGATGTGGGTGTTTCACCTTTTTCCATCCACATTTTTTGATGTTCTCGGTACCGGGGCTTGAACTGGCGATCTTCTGATCACAGGCCCACCGTCTCTAACTACTGTGCCACCACTCCCCCCCAAAATATATGTGTGGTTCCACTGGGGCGTGTGAGAATATTTAATAGTTGTGTATATGTTGTGAATAGTTGTGTGAATATTCTCTTGTCAATCAAGTGGAATGGATTTGTTCACAAAGAAATGGAAACAATGCTGAGTGAACTAATATTTCATGGTTTCGTGTGTGTGTGTGTGTGTGTGTGTGGGGGGGGGGGGGTTACAAATTAATATTTATTTTTAAATTGAGGGGGACACCTCCCCATCCCACATAGTTGATGCAAAACCCATGATAGTGTCTGTTTTTAGTGTATTGCTGACACAGTTACTATGACAGACAAGAGGGCCCAGAAAACAAGAGTGAGTATTGTTCCATCAGTTTGCCTCAAAATAGCGACAGAGTTCACCCGAGATTTAAACAGGCTTCATTTCCCCCTCTTAAAATATTCATGACGCGATTAGAATTCATATGATTAACAGGCAGGATCAGCGACAAACTGTGATGAGCATTGTAATCATGGGATTTGTGCCATATTCTGGAGATAAGAGTGTTTGTTTTGTGTGTGTGTGTGTGCGCATGTGTAAATAAAGTTATAAAATGTAAGATGAAGCTGAATTAAGTGCAGCTGGAGTTCAGCAGTCTGACAGCTGCAAGGCAGAAAAACTGTTTCTGAGCCTGGTGGTTGCTCTGAATGCTGCTCAGCCTCCTTGCTTGTCAAGCACTGCTTGATGCACACATAGATACTGTATAAGATATCTATGGATGCACACATGCTGCTTCTTCTTCTTTGATTTTTATTGGAGGTTGGCAACCAACTTAAGGTGCATTTACTGCCACCTACCAAACTGGAGTGTGGTCTTCAGTGATGTCAGAGGGGATTTAACACATCAAATGATGTGTATGGTGTATATATTCCCACCCTGACCCATTCTTAATTACATGTGTGAATATGCAGTGGCATACACATATCTATATACTTAATTTTAAATAGAGTTATTATTAGTCTAGTGCTAGTGCCGTGTGATGATGCATCAAGCATGTAAGGTGCAGGTGCAGCCAATTGACTGTTGCCTCCTAATAAAAGCAAAATGTACAATAACCCGTTTATTTTGAAATATCGAATGAAAGTTACAAAATACTGCTCAAGTAAATTTGTTTTATTGTTCCTGAATAAATCAAACCTTGTGCTCTTTAAAAACAAAAAGAAAGTCTCCTTTTGTCACACCCCTCCTCTTCCATCAACATGGTACAGTCCGGTTCAGGTGGAAGCCATTACGAGCTAATTGAACACGTGTCGTTCTTTTGCGTCAAGTAGTGGAGGAAAGAGGTAAGACCCAAACAAAACCTATATTGTTGTGTAATTATGCAGAAAGGTGTAGTTTGCTTGATGTTTATCCACCAAAACATCTGATAAAGTACAAATTAAGTCCAGTTGTTTTGTTTTAAAGTTTTTATTTTAATTTTAATTTTATTTACTGTGTTCTGGATGACTGAGAATTTTCACCAGCGTTCCAAATCATCTGCTTAGCGACAGTTTAGCTGGTTCTTATCAAGCATGCTAATCAGTGTACCAGAGGGCAGGTGGCTCACTCCAGAATTAGAATAATTGAGGCATAAAATCTCCAGAAAAGTTAACTCTATTTGGTAATTTTCTGTGATGTGATTTTCTTGCATAAAGTGTCCTGAATAGTAATCCTTACAATACTGTTTACTTCATTCATACAGCAATTTCACATACAGTAACAAATCATATTGTATACAGTAATGTGTTGTTGCTCAAGTTATCAACATCTGATGTTTGCAGGAGATGGCTGCAACAAGGCCACAGAGAGCAAAAAGAAATCCCAGATTTGATGCCAGAGATTATTGCGCCTTAGGTGAAGATAAGGAAGGATTTCATGTAAAAATTAATTAATTTAAAGGTAAGTTTATTATGCAAAGTTTTTTTTTTTTAACTATTAAAATATTTTTTTAAAACTGCACTTTAGGAGTAGTCCTATAGATCATGATATATGATCTATAGGCCTATATACTAGATGAATGTATCTATATCTATATATAGATCTATAGTACCATATACTGTATTTCTGAATTGTAATAAGTTACAGAATTGGTTCACGGATAATTATTGTTTAAAATTGATTGAATTGATTTTGTTTAAAAAGGGGCAGATATAAGATTTTTTCTTCTTCTGCTTCCTTTCATTTTTTTTCTTCTTAATATGGTTTTGTAAATATATTATTTGTGTTTTTAAATTTTAAATGAACAAAAAAAAATATGATCATCATTACAGGTATTCCCCGACTTACGAGCGAGTTCTGTTCCTCCGACGATCTCGTAAGATGAAAATCTCGTAAATCGGGGACTACCTGTATATAGGTATATATAGGGCTGGGCAATATATCGATATTTTTAAAATATATTTTTTCTAAAGAGATATAAGACGAGACTATATCATTTATATCGAGAATCCTCCTGCTGTCTGTTTTCTCCCACTCGCCCCCCTCTACTTAACTGAACACAGACCCAGCCCCTCCTTCCTGCCTGCAGGAGGGCGGAGCCGCGGAGACTTTGAGCACAACAAGTAAACACAGCAGATATGAAGAGTGACGCTAGCTGCTGAGTGGGAAAAAGAATGTTCTTTCTGAGCTAGTTTGGATTTAAATTGTCAGATGAGGGCAGAAAAAATATTTTTGTAGACGATGCTGAAAATAATCCCGAAGAAAGGTCGGAACTACAAATCTTTTTCACCATTTAAACAGCGGAGTGGAGCATGAACCGTGAAACGGCAGAACAGAGTGTTTTTACAGCCTGCTGCTTCCTTAAAACAAACCACGGGTCTGAGCTCATTTAGTAGTGCGCGCACTGCAGCGCTTTATGAGAGGAGCAGAGAGAGGTGGAGACATTAATAAATCAGCAGTTTATCATATTGCTAACAAGCTGGCTAACGCTTTAGCCGTCTTCTTCCACAGCTGAGACACTGCGGTAAAGTGAGCCTGACCGTGTCTTTAGCGACACGACAAACCGCCGACTTAACAATGTCTCCGCCTCTCGGTTCAGTTTCTGAGTGGAGGCCCACATTAACTGCAGTTCACAAACACTGACTAAAGTGAAAGCACCTTTCTATCTTATCAAGACACTCAAAGCTCTTTAAAACACAATCTGTGTCCTCATTTACCCATTCATACAGCACTCTACTAGAACTGTACAAAGAATAATCAGTACTTTATCACATTCATACACTGATGGGACACACATCAGAGGCAATGAGGGGTTCAGTGTTGCCCACTGCCCAGGAACACTTCAGCATGTGACTGCTGGTGGAATTGAACCCCCAGCTCTCCCATTGGAGGAGACTGCTCTAGCCTCTCAGCCACAGCTGCCCTCAGCTGAAGAGGACTATTATTTAATAGGTGTAAATAAATGTCTAAAAAATAAAGTAATGTATGTAAATAGTTCATTTTTTAGACATTTATTTTGTAGAGTTACAGCTGTTTGTTAATAAATGTTGCTGTGTGACAACTGGGACAAAGCTTTGACTCAGAAATATATTTTTGTTGTTCTTTTATGGAAAGAAAATTATATCGAGATATATATCGTATATCGCGATATATCACAACAATATCGAGATATGAATTTTTGTCCATATCGCCCAACCCTAGGTATATATACCACACGAGCCGCCACTGAACACGTACATGTGCGGTAATGAACAGTTACCAAGTATTTCAACTATTCTAACACTTTAAAACACTTTAAAACATTTATAAAAAATATAAAAAATTAATTTCTTACTTGAGCTGCAGCTGTTTGCCTCCGCTCCGCTGCGTTACGTCCGAGCTCCCCAGCTTTCTGTAGCACCACCACGCAGTCCAAACCCTTTACAGGAAGGACTGTTAGTATGCTAACTTCATACATTTGGAGCCAGAAAAAGTTTTAATAACTTACCAAAAGCCGTCTGCGCGCGCCGTCGTTAGTTGCACCTGTTAGCCTAGCCCCTCCAACTCCGTGGTTGCTGTTGGGCATTAGCTGCACCTGTTAGCTTAGCCCATCCAAAAAGGCTGTCGGCTTTGTTTCTCCAAGTTAGCTGGGTGTCCCCCGACATCTTCGGCTTCCAGTCCGACATCGAGGCAAGCTCCAGGAACCTCTGATCGCACAAAGCTGGCTGTCGGATAGAGGCTGCAGCTACGAGGCTAATGTTAGCTTGTTGCTAATCCAGTCTGCAGCTTCACGCGGCGCGGTGGGGCTGCTGCTCCAGGCCTGAGACATCTCCGGGCAGTCCGGTTTAGCTGCACCTCCAAAAAGGCTGTCGGCTTTGTTTCTCCAAGTTAAGCTGGGTGTCCCCTGATATCTTGGGCTTCCATTCCGACATCGAGGCAAGCTCCAGGAACCTCTGATCGCACAAAGCCGGCTGTCGGATAGAGGTTGCAGCTACGAGGCTAATGTTAGCTTGTTGCTAATCCAGTTCGGTTGGCTGTCTGCAGCTTCACGCGGTCAACCGTGTCGTTTTGCTTCGCGCATCGTTCCTCCACAAAACCACGTTCAGCTCCAGATCATGTATCCAAGCGCAGGAACCTCTGATCGGACAAAGTCGGCTGTCGGATGGCTCACTCGTGGGCACTGCTGAAAACTGACTGACTGCCGAAAACTGGCGTAAACTGTCGTAAACTGCCGCAAAACTTTGTAAATCGGCTTAAAAATAAAAAATTATGCTCTGTACTGTAATTATAATAATACTTTATAAACAACCACAGCTGCAACAAAGTGCTGTACACATGAAATTAAGAATATTTAAACACACACACACAAAAAAAAATATTTTAAATTTCATATTTTTATTAAGTATGATAACCTCATAAATCCGGAACCTCGTAAGTAAGAGCGCTCGTAAATCGGAGACCACCTGTATATCATTATGATCAGAACATCTTATTCCAAAGCAGACAATCAACTGCTCAAAATAGAAGCTGTTATCATCCACCCATCATCTTTACCCACTTCTTCGTTTTAGGTCCGTTGGGGTCGCTTGTGCCCATGTTCAGCCATCCCTGTATGAGAGGCGGGATACACACTGGACAGGTCTCCAGTCCATCACAGGGACACCTGGACAGGTCTCCAGTCCATCACAGGGACACCTGGACAGGTCTCCAGTCCATCACAGGGACACATAGAGACAAATAGACAACCAGTCTCTCTCTCTCTCTCTCAATCACACCTAGGGATAATTTAGAGTTTCCAATTAGCCTAACATTCATGTTTTCATGCATGCACGGAGAGAACATGCAAACTCCACCCAGAAAGGCCCCTGAACTGGGATTTGAACCAGGGTAACCTGCTCACTGAGAGGCAGTAGCTCTAGCGGCCGTGGTGTAGTGGTAATGGCAGTCGTCTCCCGATCGGAAAGTTGGAGGTTCGACTCCCGGGACCCGCTCCATGTGTCGTTGTGTCCTTGGGCAAGACACTTAACCCTGAGTTGCTCCCGGTAGGACTGGAAAGCACCTTGCATGGTAGTCTGCCGCCACCGGTTTATGAATGTGTGTAGCATTCAATATATGTGTAGCACTTTGAGATTTTCAGTAATGAAAAGTGCGTTATAAATTGAATTAATTATTATTATTATTATTACCAGTTGTANTAAAGAACATCAGAAAGCGTACGCCTATTCTCTTAAAGAAGCACGCTCCAAATATTATTCTAACATCATCAACACCTGCCCTGGAAACTCTAAACAGCTCTTCTCCACAATAACTCGTCTGCTTAATCCCATTAAACAAACTCTTGAGGACTCTGCTCAAAAATGCGACCTGTTTCTTTCGTCTTTTAAAACCAAAGTTGACACTATCAGATCTCAGCTCCACAACCTCCCTGTTCTCAGTGTGCCACCTACCCGTCTGCATTCTGGGACCCTAAACAGCTTTGACGAAGTTGTTCAGAGTGAGGTGGAGGCCATCATCAAGAAAATGAAGCCTTCATCCTGCGCCCTGGATCCTTTCCCCTCGTCTCTCATAAAAACCAATCACTCTGCAATAGGCCCACTTATCACTCAAATAATAAATCAGTCTCTACAATCTGGTCATGTTCCACTGCCTCTAAAAACTGCCATCATTAGGCCTCTTCTGAAAAAATCTAATTTGGATCCCGACATTTTTTCTAATTACCGCCCAATTTCACACCTCCCTTTTCTGTCTAAAGTGCTGGAAAAAGCTGTTGCTGCTCAGCTGCAGGATCACCTACAACAACACTCCCTGTATGAGAAGTTCCAGTCTGGATTCAGGGCAGCTCACAGTACAGAGACTGCATTGCTGAGGGTTACCAATGATGTCCTCTTGGCTGCTGACACTGGCTCTCCCTCCATCCTTGTCCTCCTTGACCTCACTGCAGCCTTCGACACTGTGGACCATAGTATCCTCCTCCACCGTCTTCATGTGGAGGTCGGTCTCTGCGACACCGTCCTGGACTGGTTCAAATCTTTCCTCTCCAATAGGCTGGAATGTGTTAGTCTTGGCAACGCCACGTCCCAGACAGTCTGTGTCTCCTGTGGTGTCCCTCAGGGGTCGGTTCTGGGGCCCCTGCTGTTTTCCCTTTACATGCTGCCTTTAGGTCAAATTATTAATCAGTTCAACATTTCTTTTCACTGTTATGCCGACGATACACAGCTTTACATCAGGACTGGAGCATCCTCATCTTCCACCTTGTCATCTCCATCTTCACTCACTGCCCTCTCTGCCTGCCTGGAGGCAATTAGGGCATGGATGAATCAGAACTTTCTTCAATTAAACTGCTCCAAGACTGAGGCCATACTGATTGGCACCCCTCACCAGGTACAAACATCTCCTATAACAACACTTTCCTTTTCTGGACAAGACATCCCCCTCTCCACCTCTGTTACTAATCTTGGAATAAAAATGGACTCCAATCTTACATTTGAAAATCACATTAAGCTTCTGTTTAAAACTTGCTTCTTCCATCTTCGAAACATCTCCAGACTTCGCCCATCCCTAACTTTTTCCGATGCTGAGAAGCTCGTCCATGCTTTTGTCTCCTCCAGGCTCGACTACTGCAACTCCCTGTTTATTGGAATCCCTGGCAAAAACCTTCAGAAACTTCAATATATTCAAAACAGTGCAGCAAGGATCTTGTTGAGAGTTCGTAAATTTGAACATATTACGCCCATTCTCCATAACCTTCATTGGCTTCCTGTCGCCTACAGAATTCAGTACAAAACTGCTCTCATTACACATCAATGCTTACATGGAGCTTCACCAGATTATCTGAAGGATATTCTTATTCCATACTCATCCACCCGGTCGCTGCGGTCACAGAACAGTAATCTCCTTCACATTCCGAGAACCAAATTAAGGACCATGGGAGACCGGGCTTTCAGTGTGGCTGCCCCCCGCCTGTGGAACTCTCTTCCTGACTGTCTGAGAGCCCCACAGTCTGTGGTTGACTTTAAGAGCGGCTTGAAGACCTTTCTTTTCAACCGAGCATACTCTACCTCCTCATGATTCTACTTTTGATCTTAGTTGATACTGTTATTGATTTTACTTGTTTTATTACTTGTTTTATTGACATTTAATTCTGTTGCATCTTGTAGCACTTTGAGATTTTCATTAATGAAAAGTGCATTATAAATTGAATTCATTATTATTATTATTATTTTCCTTCATTTTAAAAATGTATTTTAGAAGTATCGGATCGGGACTCGATATCGGCCAATACTCAAATTAAAGGACTCGGACTCGGGGTCAGAAAAACCTGATCGGGACATCCCTAGTTAACTCCATACATTTGGAGCCATCATGAATGAAAAAAGATTTAATAACTTACTGGGGGTCCTTTCTCCTTCCAGCAGGCTGCGTGCTGCGTTAGCACCTCCATAGCTGCGCAGGTTAGCATGTTAGGTGGTTGTCCGGTCACATTAAGCTGTCTAATGCTTCACGCGTTCCACAGCGTCTTTTCCCTTTGTATTGTAATGATAAGAGCTTTAAATAAGTGTCTGTTTTGAGCATGAGAGCAGGCGCACTGTAACTAGTTGGCCTGTAGAGGGCGCCCTGGTTCTTTGTTGTAAAAAGGGCACATGTTGACTGTATGACTCAGTTGCATCAGTTCTTAACTTGCATAAAGCTGCCTGCTTCAAGTAACACTCCGGTGTGGTTATTAAAGAACTCACTACACAAACATGACATGGTGTCAGAAGATGGACTTGAAGAGGAGCAACCGTTTGTAAAGTCGGACGCAGAGTAAGCCACGTTTTGGAGTTGCTAACGCTACCGGATGCTAATGCTAACGGAGCTAGCCACCTAGCTGGTCGAGAAGCAGAAAAAGAAGTGAGCATACTCAGCGTGTGAATAAGAACTGAACATGGAAGGACTGCACCCACCATCTAGTTTGCAACTGACAGGTAATGTGGCAGAGAACTGGAGAAGATTCAGACAACGTTTTGAGCTGTACTTGACTGCAATAGGCGCAGATGAAAAGAACGAGAAAAAGAATGCTTCAGTGTTTTTGCACGTGATCGGCGACGATGCACTAGAGGTTTACAATAACTTCACCTTTGACGAAGAAGCTGATAAGATGAAGCTCAAGATAATAATTAAAAAGTTTGAAGAGTATTGCATACCCAGAAGAAATGTGACATTTGAGAGACACAGGTTTTTCACATGCGTGCAGAAACCTGGTGAAACTATTGATCGGTATGTAACTGAGTTAACCAACAGAAGCAAGACGTGCGAGTTTGGCGGACTGGCAGACTCATTGATCAAAGACAGGCTGGTGTGTGGAATCCCAGACAATGGTCTGAGGGAGAGACTGTTGAGAGAGCAGGATCTCAATCTGGAAAAAGCAATAGCTCTGTGTAGAGCAGCAGAGACAGTGAAAACTCAAGCTAAAGAACTGTTCAGCGAAGACAACACAGTCGATACAATAAGAAAGGAGACAAACAGGATGTCAAAAACAAAATGGACACCTACAAGAGGAAATATGAATCCGAAGCCATCAAACAGAGAGAGACAAGAGAATAAGTGTGACCGGTGTGATACACAGCATCCTCCAAGAAGATGTCCAGCGTTTGGGAAAATATGTAACAACTGCAACAAAAAGAACCATTATGCCAGATGCTGCAAAAGTCAGGACCAGCAAAGCAAAATTCATGCAGTGGATGAAAGTGACACTGATGAGTTCTATGTAGATGTGGTGACAAACAACAATAATGATGAAGAGGATTGGATAATGACACTAAAGGTTAATGACTCATATGTTGCAATGAAACTTGACACAGGAGCCCAAACCAATGTAATATCTGAAATAGAACTGAAGAAAATTAGACCAAGACCTCAAATATATGAGACTAGAACGAAAGTGAAAGGATACTCAGGAGCAGCAATACCAGTGAAAGGTAAATGCATGGTTAAAGTGACACACAAAGAAAAGACTTACACACTTGCATTTGTGGTGGTGACACAAGATGTGCAAACCATACTAGGTTTATCTGCTTGTACAAGATTAAATCTAGTAAAGAGAGTGCTTGTTGTCGACACTGAAGGAAACACATGTTACGAAGAACTAATGAATGAATATGAAGATCTGTTTCAGGGCCTGGGATGCCTACAAGGTGAACACACGATCAGAACAGACGAAAATATTCCACCAGTCATTCACCCTTGTCGGAAAGTGCCATTTGCTCTTCAGCAACCACTAAAAGAAGAGCTGGACAGAATGGAAAGGCTGCAAGTGATCAAGAAGATCGATGAACCAACAGAATGGGTGAGTTCACTGGTGATAGTTGTCAAAAAGAATGGAAAACCCAGAGTGTGTATGGATCCAAGAGACCTTAATCGGGCAATAAAGAGAGAACACTTCAAGCTGCCGACAAGAGAAGAAATAATGTCACAATTTGCTAATGCCAAATACTTCAGCAAACTAGACGCATCCTCAGGATTTTGGCAACTCAAGTTAGATGAGGCAAGTTCAAAGCTGTGCACATTTAACAGTCCATTTGGCAGATTTAAATTTCTTCGGTTACCTTTTGGCATTGCCTCGGCGCCTGAAGTGTACCACAAAACAATCCATATGATTTATGAACACTTAGAAGGAGTGGACACTTCAATGGATGACATCATTGTATGGGGCAGCACAAAGGCAGAACATGATAAAAGGCTGAGAGATGTTCTGGAAGCAACCAGAAAAGCCAACCTCAAGTTGAATAAGGAAAAATGTCAACTAGGAGTTAAAGAATTAACATTTGTTGGAGATATCCTAAGCAGTGAGGGAGTGCGACCAGACCCCAAAAAAGTGTCAGCAATTGAAAATATGCAAAGACCACAGTGTAAGAAAGATGTACAGAGGTTCAATGGAATGATAAACTACATGGGTAAATTCATACCCAATTTGTCTGAACAAATGACACCGCTGAGACAGCTAACTGAAAAGAAAACGGAATGGGAATGGAATCATGAACATGAGAAATCCTGGAATGATCTGAAAAAGGCACTAACAAAAGAACCTGTCTTGAAGTTTTATGATCCAGCAAGAGCCATCAAAATATCTTCAGATGCATCACAAAATGGATTGGGAGCAGTGTTATTACAGAAATATGAAGACTGGCAACCAATTGCGTATGCATCACGCTCAATGACTGATGCAGAAACAAGATACGCACAGATTGAAAAAGAGCTGCTCAGCATAACGTACGCCTGTGAAAGATTTCACCAGTTCATTTCAGGACAAGAAGTCTGTGTGGAAACAGATCACAAACCTTTGATCACACTGTTCAGAAAGCCTCTCAATGACTGCCCTTTAAGGATTCAAAGAATGATGATTCGTTTGCAGCGCTACACACTAAACGTGATGTACACACCAGGCAAGTTAATGTACACGGCCGACACGTTGTCAAGAGCAGTTGACCCCAAAGAAGTAACAAGCTCTAAAATGCGTGATGACGTAGATTTATATGTCAACATGATCACAAGTGCATTGCCTGTGTCGGACACCAAAATGGAGCTCATAAGACATGAGACGAAGAAAGACATGACAATGAAAAACCTCACTCAAACCATCATGAATGGATGGCCCAGCACAAAACAAAGTTGTACACCTGAAATAAACGAGTACTGGAACTGCAGGGAAGAACTATCAGTAGTTGATGACATCATATACAAAGGGAGCAAAATA